>SMLS01070340.1:0-18006 GCA_004785975.1 Popillia japonica
AATTAATAAACGTTTCGTAATGCGTATAACTTTTATATAATATAGAGATTTGCTTGATGTGAGTGAAGTAATAGTGTTTGCTTAAGAATAAATTTAATGACTTTTGTAATGTTGCGTGTATCCAACTTATGTAGAAAAGTAACAACACTTCCGGTCTGCAATCTAACTCTACTAAGCAAATACACGTAGAAGCTTGATTCAAACTACTCTGATGGGCTACTAGAAGAAATAATATAAAACTGAAAACTATTCTTAGAGTTGTACCAACGTTCCAACGTTGCACACTCACACGGTATGAAATCCCAAAAAGGTGATTATATTTTAAACTGGACTAGGTTCCAGGTTAGAATTGTATTACTGCTTTTTGAAATTTTGTAAGGTATTCCAGGCTGTTTTAGAGTGTTTTTCTGCAGTTTTGTAAGAAAAATTACCTTATTGTGGGTATATTAGCTTTTTTGCAGATTCCATTTCTTTGGTACAAACTTTGGTTTCCTAATCCTCCTAAGTGTATCATAAAACTATATATTTAAAATGTTTACTTCGTTAGCAATGCATCTACAAAGCACTAGCAGCAAATTTTACATCTGGTATTAATAAGTGCTCTTATTCAGTAGTGTGAATAATCTATGTGTGTACAATAGAGAATGGCAAAGTAGCACTTTGTAAAACAATTAAATTTCAAATTTAATTGCATCGTCAGACAAAATTCTAAATTAGCTCGTAACACTTGCAGGTAAGTACCGTTGAGGTTACGAGACCAGACGAAGAAATTATTTATACAATTATACAGCAAGATAAATCCTATAGCGGGCGTAAGTTGTCTTGATAAGCACTCTACCCACACGAGATTAATCAATTTTATTTAACGTTGTACCTAATCCTCTTTGTGTTATCATCTTAAAAGACTTAACTTTGTACCTTCTAATAAATAAATTTTCTAACGGAATTTATAATATCCTCTTTCGTGTCCACTTTACTATTATAAAATACTGTTGGACGCGCTCAGCACATGCCTTAATAAATACGGTTGTTATTCTACTAGCTTATCTTGAGAATTGTTTGTGCATATTTTAAGACTGTTTTTGTATACGAGATACTGATATAAAACACTAAAGATAAATGTTAGTGGTACGGTTTCTAGTAAAACTTGCAAATGTAATGACTGGTTTATTCCAAGTTCCTCTTTTTTATAGCTATTGGAATTCTTCCTGTGTGGATTCGAGGTATATTATGAAATAATATATGACATTCTTTACCTAATTGTATTAGAGCAATTGGGTAGAGTTATATATCCTCTTTTTACCATAGATAACTAGAAAAGATATAGCGGATAGTAAAACTAAATTTATGCATCAGCAGATTCATCCTACTGTCTTAGAGATATATTTATACATCACAAGTTAAAGAATACATATGTAGTGTATGCAAAAGGCCAAAGCATCTTCCCGGATATTCTCATATTTACATTCAAATATTTTAAATCATTCATAATTTTTTATGAATGTATGGGTTGTTGCAGCGTAACCTGGGTGTTAATAGGTGTTCTGAATGTTAAGTGCTTATCGAAGAATCTTACACTAGATATAAAAATGTTTATTTGAGAACAAAGTCAAATTAGGTTGTTCTTCTGAGTCTACTCAGTGTTCAGTAAACCTTTTCAGTATTGTTGTAAACTGTTAGTGAGTAAATTATTTTAAAAATCTAATCGCATGAACAGCTGCTAATGCAATGCATTTGTGCAAAGTTAGCTTTCTCCCCTTTTCCCAAATTTTGAAAGCTCTAGCGGATTATTTGAAGTTTATTTTTCGTTGTGCCAGAGTTTCTAAAAATATCAATCAAATCTTATTAAGAAAAACGAAAAGAACTACTTTGAGCATTGCCGAACGTTTTACGTCGATAATGGATATCCGTCTACCACCTGCAATTCGTAAACTACTTAAAAATGCATTTTCTTTTTGAAAATTCGTATATTTGTAAGTTGATCGAGTTTGTTTCAATCGTTTCTATACTTATTACCTTTATCCAATTATCCATTTTCAGGGCAGCCAGCTTGTAAGTCAAATTGGTCTGAGTGATTGCTACAATTTTAGATTATGTTTTTAGCGATCGGTTTCGAAGTATGACATCTTCAGGCCAACTTCACACAATTTAAAATATAGCAAATGCATGATAGAACTGGGTGGGTGCCAGAAGGTCACGGTAACTCGACGTGTAAACCACGCTAGAGGCGAAAACCTTCTGGTAGGTGAGGGGCGTTAGAAGGTCACGGTAACTCGACATGTCAACCACGCTAGAGGCGAAAACCTTCTGAATCAGAAGGACTGACGCCCCTCACCTACAACCAGAAGGCTTTCGCCTCTAGCGTGGTTTACACGTCGAGTTAACGTGACCTTCTGGCAGCCACCGAGTTAACTTCTTTGCTCCTGAAGAAGCCGCTTACATTAGTGGCAAAACGTCGAGTTTATTGTATATATTGTGCATTTATTTTTATTTTGTACTGCATATATTTTACTAACCATGACACGGTCAACACCCGGAAACCCTCATTATAGAGCCTCGGGCCGTGGAAGCCTTTGATATCAGTTTTTTTCCAGGATTTCATAATATATATATATCGTACACGGCTTAAACTTTGCGATAATAAAAAAGAAATGGAACAATTATATTTTTATTAAAAAAGGGGCATTCAACATGACGGTTTATTTCCAAAAAAATATTCATAACATAATGTTCGCCTTTCCTAAAAAAGCCAAAGCAGATCTAATAAGTTTAGTGGATAGAAAAAGGAATAGCCACCCAATTTTCCTGCATAATAAACAAAATTCAAATTACAGTGCAAAAATACTTTAAAAACAAAACCATTTGCAAAATGGGTCACAATTTATTTAATCTTGGGTGAAATAAATAAGGTCAAAATATCGTACACATCCGCATTAATACAATTATGATCATAAACCCAGAAAAAGAGTTGTTTATAGTAAAAGAGACGATATCTACTGTTCATGATTATATCTAGAAATTAACTAAAGTCAACAACAGCATTGATATTAATTTCTTGCAGACAACCGTAAATAATACAATCGACTACAAGCTCGGAACTACATAAAATGTATACCGTACAGATACCATCGAATCACCTTCAGACTACACCAAGAAGGCAAAAACATAAGATATAAAGCTGCCGGCGGGAAAGCTGCCTGAAGCATAACTTACGATGGTGTTTGTTAAATATAATATAAACGCATTTCATACGACTTATAATTTACAACAATATATTACTCTAATCATGTTTCGTGGCTTGCTATGCACCTGATAAACAAACAAACTAGCTATTAAAATATGCGAACTAGTCGCTATTTATAGGATTACGTGCACACGTATTCAGAAAAGATTGCATTTGGATCCATTCAACTGGATTTGTAGTTGATAATCGGATCTATTTGCATTTAATTTTCCCTATATGTATAGCATAATTGCATATTTACATATCACATCCAATTTCTCGTACATACATGTGATTATATGTGATCAAATATTATGATATACGCTATTTAAACAGCGTTGATATATGTATATGAACAAAATCTTCTAAAACAATTTTCCAATTTATATTATAAATTAAATTCCCATTTTGTATTAATCAATCATATTTTAAATTAGAGAGTAGTTATTTCTGAAACGAAGCAATATTCTAGAAATCTATAGTTTATGACATTATGGGCATAAAAAGAGAAAACAGAAATTTTTCCTTTTAAGTCCGATTTCATTATTTAAACTTGCAGAGCTCCTACTGTTATTCATGTATAATTCTTCAAGGGATAAGCTGAGAGTTCACTAGAGAGGTTGAACAAAAATTGAATGTTTGTCACGATACTTATACCATAACATCAATTTAATTTCCAATTCTTTTTTTCAGCTAATCGCAATCTAAACCTCCAGAAGGATAAATGGTTCGATCGAAATTTGGTCCTCTGTCCCACTTTGCTTGAGTTTCCGTAAACAACATTTTCTCTGTTTGATATTTAAAAATGTTAAGTGAAATGTTTTTAAGAACATATCAATGTTTGGTTGCAAACTTTGGGCGACCATCTAGAGAATATTTAGAAAAAAATTGCCGTTATGCACGTACACAATATATCATGGACACATAACTTTATTTATTATTCCGTTATGAAATATTTTCATAAACCATTCTTCTTTTCAACTGTTAAAAACTTCTGGGAATTTCATCTATAGGACACAACTGGTTGTACTACATACATCTGAGTAGTCTGTTATTACACGGAGAAAAATTTATAGTATTTATAAGTATAAATATACCGCATTTTAGTATAATTTATTGCTATATATAGGACAGCAACATAGCATACTAAATTTAACAATAAATTTATTCCTGGAAATTAAGTACTTATTATATTCAATTTACTATATTTTATAGTAACTTTAAGTAAATTGCTCGTACTACAATTAGCAATAGAATTAAGAATACTAATGTTGCTAGTTTCAGATAAATAAAATATTGAAATTGAATGAAATTTTATATTGAAATTAAATGTAAACTTTGTCAAGTTTTAGAAGAGGGTTTATTTAACTTAACTATGTATATATACTAAAAAGAACTCTAATTTATAATTATTTTTAATGGCAGTAATCACTGTTCTAGGAATAAAAAGTACTTACCGTAAGACTAAATTGTTGCTGTTTTAGCAAGTATTTTTATTTTTTTTATACGTACAGGTGGGCCGACATTTGTTCGAACAGTGTCACTAATTAATCTGAAACTGTTAAGATTCGACGCAATGTGATGTAAGTAATTATTGCTATACGCAGAATCCTAACAGTTTCAGATGAATCAGACACGCTATTCGAACGAAGTCAGTTCTTACATAATGGCGATGGCGTTTACCAATATTATCCGCTCTATGTAGGATTTTAATACCTGTATCCGACAATATCTTGTGGACACGGCTGAGGATATCTCGAGAATATTCGGAAATATCCGGACGATATCCTCAGATATATGTATTGTGTACACTATATA
Source organism: Popillia japonica (assembly GCA_004785975.1). Lineage (NCBI taxonomy): Eukaryota > Metazoa > Arthropoda > Insecta > Coleoptera > Scarabaeidae > Popillia > Popillia japonica. The sequence goes on from SMLS01070340.1 coordinate 5,042, forward strand.
CCTATTATGCCAATGGTTTCAACAAAGATTGCATATTTCCCGCAACCATACGTGGATTTGTATAGTTTGTTGATAGATATAGTGCATCGGTTTTAATACTTACACACATATGATAGTGTACTTGTATAACAAAATCATAAATCAAAGCGTCGTAGTTCATATATTATAAAAAAATTGTTACTTTAAAGACATTATAAAAAACGCGCTAAAACTTTGTCAATATTAAAGGATAATTATATAATAAGACACTGCCCGGTCTTTGCGATTTCTGCAATAATATTAGCGTTATACGCATTTTTAGATACATACGAAATTGTAATCAATGGTGGATTTTAATAGTATCTACATTTTATAGGTACATAATAAACACAAAAACATTATAAAAAATTTATTTATGCATTAACATATGTTTAACTACAATAAAAAAGGTCTTATTCAGCAAGCAAGTATCTTAAGGTAACATACTCTACATCGTTGACGGCACTCATTAGAACTAGTGATATATATTTTAACTCTAAATTGTCGCAACTCTATTCATAATTCACAAGCTTCAGATTCTTCAGCATCCTGTATTTTGACTATAATGTTACTATGACGTTCGGACTTTCTAAATATACCTTTTACCTATGTTTTTGCAAAGAATACATTTACGAAAAATCAATAATAAATAAGATTCCTTATTTACCGTGTCGATTCTGAAATACAAAAATTGTTTATGTTTAAATAAGTTTTTAATTCAATCTTTTTAACAGTCTAACCCCCTAACTTTTTAAAATAATGTAAGTACTTAATAGTAACACAATGTAGTGAAAAAATATAGGTATGTACTAACTAAGTTAACTGTCGTACTTTCCTAAAAATTCTCCTGCCCCGGGGATCAACTCTTTCAATAAAGTTGGTTCTTTTTTTTAATAATTAACGATTCATTGTCTATCACATTTGCTACAAAACACATGTTGTGAGTAGGTACTTAACCTAAAATTTGGTATGATGTGACGAAAATTACTTTTTTGAGAATAATTATAAAGTACCTACGTCTAGCATTTATTTACATTTTCCTTACCTTCAAATACGCTTACTAACTGCTGGAAGTTTCAACTTACATTAGTAGTAACTGTTCCATACTATCCATTTTTTGCACGGTACACTACTATAATGTCTAATTTTATACAAAATCAAACGAAATAGGTAGGTAGTACGTGGTGTTTATCGATGTTTTACCGCCAATATCAACCTTTTCACAAATACAAAGACCGCGCCATACTGCATCTCATTCTTTTTACGTATGAGCGCCTTAAACCTTCTCTCTCTCATTACATTAGTGTTCCAACGTGCATAAATTGAAACTACCTTTATTTAAAAACCAATATAAATACTTTTAAAAACCAATCAACTAGTTTTGCTAGATGTTGTAAATTAATTTTATTTAAAAATTTCATGAAATGTAGCAAACATTTTGTTTTAATCTTAAAACATTTTGTTTTAAGATTTTAGGAACAACATTGTTGTTGGCCATTAAACACAGTGTTCGTAATTTTAATACAATTTATACCATTCATAAGTATAAATTTCTAAATAAAATGTTTTGCTGTAACATTTTTCTCAGTGTAAATATACATATGTATGTATGTATATGGCAGAAATACATAACTGGTAAATATGTACAGTAAAAGGTAATTTTGAGTAAAGTTCTCTGAGAAGCTATGTATTTGCTGCTCTTTAGATGTATTATAAGCTGAATGTTAAACATTGGTTGTGGAGATCCCGCGTGTGAAATGTATATATTAGCCGATCTTTGCATTACATCGTTTCGAACTACGTCCCCATTTTTCCATCCTAACGTCTTGTCGGACATTTTTGATACGGCTCTGTCAAAAATATAGCTTTCAAATTGGTCAAGGACATTCGTAACTAAAAGAAAAAAAAGGTGTAACTAGAGCTGTACTAACTCTTCATATCTTGGATGGGTCCGGAGGAGAAGGCTCAGGTAGTCTCTGAGCACTCTTGTTCAGTCCACAAACTAAATGGTGGAATGACAAGAGTGAGGAAAACGTGGCTTGCAACTTAAGGAACCTATTTTGTCTTTCTTACGCGACATCAAACCTTAGATATAAATTTCCGGCTTAGATAAATTCTATAAAACCAAATGAAATTACTGAGTGAACATCTCAAATACGACTCTAAAAGATGACGGGTGTAGTCTTCGATTCATTAGTTACTATAACCAATTCCATGTTGAGATTTCATTGGATCTCAACGATCTGCAAGGTTATCCAGGTCGTCGCCATCCCCAGGAGTATTCTGTACAGCTCCTATCCCATTGTTCTCGTTTCCTGTCTCTCAAAGGTTGCTTAAGCTATTTTGACTAAAAAGTTCCAATTTTTCAGAATGAACAATGTGGTCGTCACCGGAACTAATTCGAATTTATTTGAATACAATTTTATTTATTCACTAGAACCTTTTTTGTGCGTAGTTAAAATGTAGCAATTCCTTCTCGGCGAATTGCTGTTGGTGTGCTGCAACTCTCATGTAAAATTTATTTATGTACAATTTGTCTAAAACTTATCACATAGAATTGATCATCGACGAGACGGTCATTTACAGCATATCGAGAAGTGAATTCGTCAGGTGCAGGAGACTATATATACAGATAAGTGCTATCATGAACGGCAACTAGAAATGGCAAATAGAATTAAATGAGACGAAAGGAGTCATTATGAGCTTCACAGGAGAGCGGAATCTGCTTGCGAGGAACACAATACACGGATACCGCCAGGTTTCAAATGATTCGGCCTTATGTTTTGAAATTCTGTTGAACCAAAACTTTCCTTCTACATACAAAAACCATCGTTCAAGTCCTCCAAGCAAACTTAGCTGTACTCTTGAAAGTATTTCAAAACAAGATGCTGAGAATGACACGTCTATGACATCCCTTCTATGCAAAATTTTGCGAATACGTTTTTGAAGAACAAGGAGCAGCTGCCTCAGATAATTTCCTGATTATATCCGGCCACAACTATCCTAATTTCAAAGAAAACTTATTGGGTTATTATTCCATATAGGAGGTTGGTTGGATTGCTTGGAAAACGTCCCATCTAAAGGAAACCACCACTTTAGTCTTTTTACCGTCTCCAAATAACACCCATCAGTGAAGAATTATATTTTTCGCGTATCTACCATCGATGGGCCTAGTATGCATTCAATAGAAGAAGATTCATACACGTATACACATCCACAAACATCGCATCCAGAAATAGATATTCCAATTTTCGACGTATGTTCTAGTTTATTGGGGAAACAAATTGCAAAGGGGAATATGTCGAATCACTACGGTTAAATACATCTACACAGAAAATTAAACCTTGTAGAAATTTAATTCACAGCGAGGAGTATTTCGCCCTTTGTTGTATTTATATATGCAACAACACTGAAGAAATGAGATTATATTTGACTTTACGATTGCAATACACATAGAATATGTTGGAGAATAAATGCGATGTATCTGAGAAACATAGCATCGTTCCGAATGACGATTTTCACATTTTATTCTCGTGTAATTTCACGTAGGAGAACGCAGCAACAGCAATCTCTCTCACAATTCGCATTGTCAATTTACGATTATATCACTTCCTGCGCGCTTACCATTTCCATATTTGTCGCGATTATTTATATCAGGCCGTTTAATTTGTTATAACGCTGTTATTATTTTGTATACCGCCGTATCATAACTTACATTTATGCATGTATGCCTATGGTTAAATGGTCAATGGTTGCGATCGAAATATCATGGGTATTATAAGAACTAAAGGACTTGTTACGTTCATTGAAGCCGTTTTGTATTTATTTGATTCTTATCATACGGTTTTGTGTAACCATGTTCGCTTTTGAATGTTGTTTATAGAATTTTAACGAGCGAAATCGGAAAATATTATTGTTTTGTATAAATACGTGTTCTTGTTTAGATAAGTATTCGAGTTATATGTAAGGTACTCATGGAGACCATTTAAAATATGCATCTATTTGCAAGCATAAATATGTAAATGCTAACAAGCACTTTAGGCAATCTGCACCTTACTTTGAAGTTATCATATACAACGTTGTGTAATCTGTATGTACTTAAATTCGTTTTTTGCTTTTGTAATTCTCTGTTGGTACACATGTACAATCTAATGGAGCAACTCGATTAGGATAATTACAAATTAAATTTCAAAATTAAAAATAKTAGGTTGTTGAATATGAAAAGAGTTTTAGCATATTGACTATAAGAAAAAATTTTGAAATGAAATTGGAAGAAACTTAAATAAAAGACATTTAAAGTGGCATTCGTAAATTACTTCCACGTGTAGTCGTTGTATGTACACTACCGATCATAAATGAGAGATCACTGGTCTACAGGTATAAGTACTCGCTCTTTTGATCTGTTTCACTCTACCGTAATAAAATAGAAACTGTACTTTCTTCTTGAAATATTTAAGGAAATTATAAACACGTGTAAAAGAGACGAACAATATAACAATTTTATTTAAATTGATTTATGGCCATAACTACTGTTGAAGTATTCTTTCGTAAATATTTATTTAACCTGGTTTGTATTATATTGTGCATGTAATAGGGGCGCTATTGTCGAACATTTATAGAATTAGGATAGTATTTCGCCCTCTATCATGTACAAAATATTAGTTTACATATAGAAGTTGTACGAGAAGGTCGTGAAGCGTCGGTTTACCAATAACAATTAAAAAAGTTATATTAGGCCAAAACGAAGAGAACTAAGTCCGGTAACACGTTGTGCCATAATAACTCTACATAGAGAAAACAATTCCTTGCGAATAATAGCACACAAACTTCAATTAACTTATCGGAAAGTGCAAGGAATGGTGAAACGTTATTAGACAGCCGGAACGACAGCACCACGAAGACGTTCCGGAAGACCCAAAGTGACCACACCAAATGAGGATTTAAGAATTACATTGATTTCTAAACAAAAGAGACTCCTAACGGCTCCAGAAATTCGTGCACAGTTGAATGAAGCCGCTCAAATCCGGTGACGCTCACAACAGTGAAGAAGCGTCTGAAATTGTTGATTGGGCTATTGCCATCGTTTGTTGGATTATTATAATCCTTCCTTTACAAATCAAGAATCAGCAAAATCAGATATCATCCATCGTCAACACTCTCTCGTCATGAGTGAAGAGGCGGTTAACAAAGCTGGATTGCCCGGTCGAATAGCCGCCAGAAAACCATTACTACTGTCACAAACCCGAATGAGGGAATGGAGCAAACAGCATAAAGATTGGGACATGAATATGTGGTCAAAATTTCAAGTCTTTGGTACTAATCGACGCACTTTTGTTGGAAGAAGAACTAGTGAAAAAATGCTGCCGCAATGTGCTACACCAACTATTAAGTGTGGACGTGGTTCTATGGTAGTTTAGGGTTCATTTTCCTTTAATGGCGTCGGAGATCTGTATCAAATTGAAGAAATTTTGACAAATGAAAATTATCGAGACATTTTGGGGTTTTACTTGCAGCAGGACAATGAGCTCACGCGTAGCTCCCGACTTTGTAAAACTTATATGGAAGTAAAAAAAACAGAGAAAGAAAGAAAGATGTCCTCATAAATATGGTTTGCCCGGCGCAATCGCCCGACATTAATCCCATCGAGTTGTGGGATGAGTTAGACAGAAGTGTACGACACCACTTTCCAACATCTCAGAAGCTTCTCTAGGAGCAATTAGTGAATCCCTGGCAAACTATGCCAGTATATATTCTCCAAACACTAGTTTCATGGTTGCCAAATATTTGCAAAAAAACAGTCTAAAGGCGGTTACTTTCAAGAATAATAGGATAAGAAGTATTATTCGGTTCTATGTATCTTTATAAATATTCTTGTATCTTATAAGAAACAAATCCCTCATATTTGGGCGATAGTATAGATTTACCATCCACTGTCTGTATGGTCAGTTAACGATCACATTATTATTAATGATCACATTGTTGGTATCATAAGTTAGGTATAGAGAATTTTGTGTTTAATTGTAGTCAAATTACGAAATTAATCAAATCAATAAACCATAACTGCAACAATACACGCAATACGAGCCACTCAACAAAAAATATTTACAGTATATTATATACATACATACATTTTATAGATATAAGTTCCTACCACTACAACGAAAATTGATAATTATTCCAGTCCAGATACACCAATAAGTTACGCTAATCGTTGTTGTCCAACACTTTTACCTCATATTTCATGCCGGAATGATATTAAAAATATATACACACACACATATTTCATCGTTACGTAACCTGCACATCCAATCTACCTTTACTCTTATCACTTTTTTGTTAAACAAACCGTATCCCTAGGGAAAGAAGCCTTCTAAATCTCTTAGATTTATAGACATAGTGGAAGGTTGGTATAAACAGTCGCATGATATACGATAAACTATACATAACATGATCGCTGTTCTAGAAGTAACCTTATGATTTAGTGCTGACAGAATATTTTAAACGTTATTTTTTTTCTTGCAACATAATATGCCTTCATTTAATCAATGTTATAAATTATAGGATATACCTCAACTCGTTATTGCTGAAAAAATAATTACTAGGACTCACGAGTTGTTTCTATGAATGAATGTATGTACCACTTACTTGTGTAACAAACTTCACAGACGGTCTAATGGGACAAGCATTCGTTAAGGCGAAATATCGCCTAAATAATATGTACGTGGTAGTACATAATCTACAGCATTTATTGATTCACACACCAAATTAAGTCTGAATCTGAATTGAAGTCTGAATGATTACTTAGAAAAGTAATACATTACTACGCAGGCATTACGCAATCGCATACTACGACCTCTTATTCTTCATTGCAAAATCGTGTTTTTATATTTCCAAACGTTGAAGTAGAGAAGAGATTTGGATATTTTCAATACTATCACAGTTTTTTTATTTTATGGTAAAACGTTTCAAATTTAAACAGCAATTCGACTACAACTATCTTCTGCTTTGTTTCTAGCCACACTAAGACAACGCGTTGCTTCTGTAAGGTAGTGATTAAATGGAAACTATCTGCATATGATTCGCTTATCGTATACACATGTTAATAAAAAATGTCTAAATTATTGCGTCGAAAATTTAAACCGTAGATAAAAAATCAGCGATATGAAAAACTATCGATTAGTATTATTTTGCTATTCGAGACAATTACAAATATGTTCGTTACCATTCGATTGATAGTAGAATTTTTAAAACAACCAACTGAGCTAATTGTGTATCGCATAAGTTATATTAAATTGGCTGAGATACATACATACATATACCTATGCCGCCGTACAAACAAAGTCTTCACTTCCTTAATATCGCGCGAACGTTGTATTTCCTTGCTGTGGTGTAACGGTGATAAAAACTAGAAGCTCGCGACGGGGAAAATGTATTGTCCCGTCTTACGGTAGTTGTTTCGGAAAGGTAATTTATTGCTAAGTTTTAAGACTTAATTATAGTCTTAGAACAACGCTTTTAGTTTCCACGACAAGAAATATTATGGGAATCTCTGTACATTGCATCTTCTTCTCGACGTAAGCTTCACCATTTTTATTCCTACATACAGCCAGTAATTGTCATTAATAATTCTTACAATTGTATCTTCTAAAATAGTTCTTTATATAAATGCGAAAGGTAAACAGAAGATAGAGAAGAGTTAAATCAAATTAGTAACGTAGTACGATAAACCACATAATAATACAGTCAGTGAACATTAATGAAACAATGTTGAAGTTCATACTTAACAGCTAATTTACTGTTTACTACGTAAAGAGCTCAACGTTAATAACTAAGAATTGAATTCACTACTTCTTGTGCAAAAGATCCTAATTCATCATAAAATTGTACCACTAGCACTTAAGAAATAGAAATAGCAATAGAGTTATAAAGAAACTTTATGGAACTCTTAGAGTACGGGCGAAAAAAAGACATTGCAATCTACAAACTATATTTTGATATAATACTATGCAGAGTGCACTTCGCCAATGAATCGATTGATATATCACTAATGACTGGCCAACCGCAACCGGAAAGATCTAAGCAATACTCCTACCGTACCCGTATTAAGCGGCTGTCGACTGCTGATATGCGATAACAACAGACTACCTATTGCATTCGCACTGTACATAGAATTTTTGCTCTTAAACATAGACTCGATAGGGAATCTAATATGTCGCTGACCTGCGATAAACGAAATGGAAAATCGATGTATAAGATAAAGATGCAGCAAGCCACTACAATGGCCCAGTAGAATATAGCGTACACACCTTTCTTGTATCTCAACCGGAAACTAGGTATGTCACCTTTTATTCTTAACTTTAGGTATCCATGACTCGCAAGCGTTCACATGGCATATAGGTTAATGAGCTAGTGAAGAGTATATAAGTAATTAAATATTTAAAAAATAAAGACCAATTTCACTTAAGTAATATGATATTGCTTATAAACTATAAGTCAGTGATCCTGAAAGTTTCCCAATGTCGCTGTAACAAAAAATGTATGAAAAATAGGATATATTAGAACACTAATCTTCTGTGAAAGTACTTTTATACAAAAGTTATGGTGTGTGGAATCAACGTAAAATTAAGAAGGTATAACATTCAAAAATAAAAGTTGGGGACCTGAAGTAAAAATTGAGCTTTTTCAGTTCTTTTGACATAGATCTTTCTATATTGTTGACTCTATATTGTGTAATAGTAATAATGTAATGTTAACCATAGAAGAAGAATACTTACAGTTTTAATGATTTTCTTCTGCCAACACGAAGGTTAAATAACTTGTTCAAATTGCAAATTTATAAGTTACCGCATGATTAGGTACTGATGATTTCCGATATGTTTGACATATTTAACACGTAATCGCTAAATAAATCCACCAGCTATAGCTTAAATCAAAGGTGTTTATTCGAAATAGCTGATGGCTATTACTAGACAATAAATGCTCAATCCTTTTCATCGTTTATGAATTTTTACTACTTTAACATATTTGTGATAATGCTGCGCCTGTTCGTCCAAAAGAAAGTAGCATAATGTGGCATAACTGCATAATAATATGTATGTAATATTGTCAAAATTTTCTGTGGAATAAACACATCGTCAAAGTATAAATTGAAATACCTTGTGGGGAAATAGTTCCCAAAAAAACAAGTATTGTGAGTGTGTGAACTACGGAGGGAAGTAATTGAACTGTAGAGCCTGAATGAATAATAAGAGAATATAGAACGCTATAAAGGCTGCTTTTATCGTTCGACGACATATTAAATCTTCTTACATTTCATTAGCTACTATCAAACCGATAAGGTGTGAAACAAAGTGAAATTCGCTCAAAACGAAGTGTATGATAACTACAACATACTCGTTTTAAGTCTTATATAACTACTGATTGGTCCCTTCTTTCGGGTTGTGCACAACGAGTCTGCTTCTGTTAATTTATATAGGAATAAAGTTGTACTATGCTGAAAAACATGCTTTTTTGGAATACAGTTGAATGTACCGAATTATTAAACAAAGGAAAGCAAAAGTAATATTTTAATAAAAACCTTATCTACATATATTTTAAACTATTCGCTTTTTCGCCTTCTATAATGAATCCACTAGAAAAGTACATTTTCAATATTATTCCAGCATTGCTTATATATGTATACGCACACAGCTATTTTATGCATAGCAAGACTTCCCGTCTTATTTTAATTCGTATTCCTTCCGTATGCGACCGCTAATGCAGTAGGTATAGTTAGGAAGAATGTAGTAAATAGATACGACTCGTGTACATTGAAATGGAAGGAAATTTGACATACCGTCGTACAATTTAATTTCGTCGGCATACGCGACTTTGTCATCCGCTACCAAAACTATCGGCACAGTTTCTATGGGTGTGCCTATTTTGAGTTAATGCGCAATAATACTTGCGTTAAAAACCTATCCTGTCAGTCGTCGTATAACTTCACGTGGACTACTTCATGGGGTATCAACAAATCTGTTAGGAATTAAGACGGTGCTACTGATTTGTGTGAGAGGTTGCAGTTATTTTTAGATTTTAGCGGTCGTAATTTAGGTAAATTACCACCATACTTTACGTTTCGAAAACATATGTTGCGATTCCACCGACGATTTATTGAATGTTTTTGCTTTGAATTTTGGAAAAAATATTCCTTGCTATACACATACTAAACATAACATTTTCTGTACTTTACAATCATGGTGAACGAACGAATTACATGAGTACAACAAAAATAAATCTACCTTCAAATGTTAGCAAGTCAAAGAGTTCAATAGTTTGCAAAAATAATAATTATACAGCTATTATTCTTTCTGTTATATAGTACCTATAATCGAATAAAATTAATTGTATCGTATCTGGTTGAAGTCTAATTCTAAAAGATTACTTCGTTGTAAGTAAATACTAACAACGAAGAAGCACACAATTGTACTAAAATTTAGACAAATTGTTTACTATTGTAAGTATATTTAATTAGTCTAAGGTAACGTGATGTCCGCTAGTTTCGTACACTACAAATTGCAACACTAGTGTATGACGATGCACCATAAAATCATCTATTACAAAAGAAAACGCAATTCCAAACATAAGCACTAGTTCAGTCCAACTTCGTTACGGTTGTAGCTTTTCGAAACGTAAAATACACGATCTAGCTGTTAGGTTCATGTATAATTAAACGGCAAGCAGCTGTCGGAAGTTGATTAAGATTTTGCGCGACTGTCGGACAAATTGTTGTTCCGGCGGGGCGAAAGTGTAGTCTAATTAAAATACGTTCAAGATACTACTTACTCGGTTGTGTATAATCGTAAATGACGTTAAATTTAGCTCCCATGTTTGTTCATGTGCTGAGCGTACTAGTGTTAGATAAAGTGCGGCATAAAATTAGCACTAAAAGATTGAGTAGGTTTACTAGCTATACTGTAAGTACATAATACGTCTAAGTAAGTTATAAAAATCGTAAAATTCCAGAGTATTGGTAGTATATTTACTGGAAGTAAAAACTCAATTATATTTTTCAGGATTTAAATATTTATTTTCAAGAATAAAAGAATACTTTAAAATTTTCTACGGTACAATGTAAGGTATTTGCAAAACAGATGTAGTTCATCTTATTCTTCCTATATTTTCTCCATGAATTATACGTATTCATATACTACTAAGAGTAATGAGTTAAGTCTTCGATTGAGTAAGAGATAATCATGTCAGTTGTTCACATACCCGTAGCGCCAGCTTAGCGGCTACTTAATAATGACATAAAAGCATAAGAAGTGGTAAGTCAGTTACATTATCTACCCATATTCTTTATTGATCCATGTAGTAATCTCTATCTATTATTAACCTGGATTGCAGTTCATTTTTAGTTAACTTGTTTCGAAATACCTACTACCTGTTCAAACTGCTCAATCTTAATCTCTGTATAACAAAATCAAAAATACGCATAAACATACACCTTACCTACTGATTGTATGCGTGAAAAGCTGTGATTTTTATTGGACATAGAAATAACATTAGAGATTTAAAAAATGATGTGGGCAGTACCTTGAGCAATCTAAGAAAATATGATCCAAGGCTTCCCATTCAAAGCGGCATTCGCAGATCACCGAATCAACTATATGAAGCATATGGGCTCTGAAAGATCCATGTACAAACTTCAACCCAACACGCGAAATATTTCATGACCTCGATGCTAAAGAGGATGGGATATGGGGTGATGTATCCTAGCATACTGTGTGACCTTTTCTGTAGTCACATTTCACGATCGACGTTCCCACTAGGCGATCAGAAAGTACTACTAAAGACAAAACATCTTGACTGCATACTTCTTCAAGGCCAGTGTTGCTCAAAGTCGTCAGTCTGCCCACCTCCTTGCTAGGACCCATATTATTGTGACCTTTTACCCAAAAGAATCTTCTTATCGATCCTAGGCGTATTAATTTCTTGCATTCTATGAGTATGTTCCAAATTAAAAGGTACAACTTGGGGCTCCCTTCCTTAAAGCTACTAAAACATTGAGGTGACATAATGACCACCTAACTTAAGTGTGCTGTGAAAACACTAACCGTCGGACTTAGCTTCAACATTTCGCACACGTTATTGATTTGATCTACAAAGACACCATCAGATCCATTTCGTGACTTGGACGCGTATGTATACATCATAGTAGTGATAAATCTTTTGTAATTTTCTGACGTAAATGCCTATTATGCTTTGGATCTTCCGTATAATTTAGAATGTTGAGAGACAGCTGGTTTCTTTGACTAGTTTTTTATTGCTTTTGATGTTACCATCTTTTCCTTGCAACCATGTATTTGGCAGCTAAATAATATCAGAGTTCCCAATGCGATTTCTCTGCTTCCACGTAAATTTTCACAGGTTTGCCTAGGATTATATGTAGATCTTTTAATTGACGTGACTTATTTTTCTATAGGTTTTTCATATAAGTACATATACGAGAGCAGAGATATTGGACTCATTATTATTTGACTTGGGAATAGGTATTACAATAATTCTTTTTAAACTCGGAAAAGTTAAACCGTCTACCAACATTGCCTTATAGGTATTCAAAAGCAACATCTTAGCATCAGATGGTATAAACTATATATGTAATGTTATCATTACCAGCTGACATTTCCTTACTTACTTCTAATGCGTGACTTATTTCGATATTGCAAATCGCCTTTGACAAGAAATAGCGGGCGTCTATAGTAGAGATTTTGAAAATATGATAAAATACCTCACAGGACACAAGATTGTAGGTTTTGTTACTTGCGCAGAAATTTGCATTATATGTCAATATTTGAAAAGATATTGCTTCGCACATATGTAATACAGAGCGTTACACATACACATATCTGTATGTAAATATTGAATTTCATATATTTGCCCACGGAAAATATTTTTGGAAGATCCCG
>SMLS01070342.1:0-14176 GCA_004785975.1 Popillia japonica
CCATATTGGATTTAAAGCTAGATGAAATCAACGCTATTAGAGCAGCCTGGCTATCGCTACAGATTACTCCCTTCACATCTCTGCTCAAACATTCTTGAATGCAGAAGATAGTTGGGAATAGCCCTAATGCTTGCTAAGATTTATGTTCAAGCCATGAACTTCAACTCGCACCTCTTCATTCTTAGTCTTAAAATTTGCAAATAAGTACAACACTGACTCATGCATATTAAGGCCAAAATATCAAGAATTGTTGACTGACATTTGTACAATTTGCTAATGTGTTAATGCAGCAAGTTTTGGCTCTACATATTACGGTTGGTCATCATATAATTCCAAACAGAAATTAAAGACTTCTTCTTAAAAACAGCACCTGTCCAAAAATGTGTTTTTCACACTAACTTCGCCCCTATGTGCTTATATGACGTAGCTTCTTATGTACATGTATTGTTGTTTTCAACATAAATAACGCGACTACGAAAATACTAAATTGCCAAAACAAAACAAAAGTCCAAAAAACGACGCATGTCCAGTGTTTTTTATGCCAAAGCAATAAACTTATTTTTCAAGGATCGAAAAAAACAGGAATTGAATTTGATATTATAAAGCCCTATTACAACGTGTTTTGCCTTTCTTGACGGCATTTATTTTTGGACAAAAAATAACTGAAAACAGTTTTCAACTGGTTAGATCAAACAACCAGCTTCCTAAATCTCTTCCTATGTCAAAACTTCCAGGCACCATTTTACTTCTCCGTTCTAATTTAGAAGTCTACCACGTGTATGTGCTTTTGGTATTGCATTAGACGTTTACATACATAACCAAGATTTTTTATTCGCTTTTGTTGTGTTGCCTGGTATCGTATGTGAGTGTTTCTCTTTCCCAAACCAAAACCCAACCAATGACTTCTGTAAAATGTTACTACAGTTTGAGGAATATTTTTATGATCCAGAAGTAAAAGATCAATCAATGTCCTGGCAGTAGAATGGTTGCTATAAGACTTAAGAAGTTTCAACTTAAAAAACGCGATAGACAAGTTCTTGCTTTTGTGTTTCTTTCTTGATATTCGTAGAATACATATTGGCCGATTACCTAAACGAGAATCAATGCATTACTGGAGATTCTTATTTTAAATTATTAACCTGAACCGAAAGGAAAAATTAAGTAGAAGCACTGATTTGCAACTTTAAAAAAAATCTTAGAGGTGTTGCAAAATCGCTGTGTTAAGTACCTAGAGATGACTATTGGAATACTAAAATATATCGTCTCGTATAAATAATTAAAGCCATATAATTTGGTTGGAAAGTTATGTTTTCTATAACACTATGGTTAGGTTTTGCAAGCAAATCACTTACAACAAACTTGATGCAGATAAGCATAAATAGCTTCCAAGAAACTTAGAACAGTTAAAGAAAAGCAGGAAGTTAACTTGGAGAATTATAATAAAACAGATTATTTTGGATTAACTCCAGACGAAGTTCATAAACTTGCTTAAGACTGTGACCAATCCTTAAATAAGCAATTTCCACTATCTTAATGCCAATATAGCAGCACCCCGAAGGAGAGTAAATCGGGACCGCCGAAGGCCTATAGACGGATCTGCCTACCGAATACCTTGAGTAAATTATACGAGGCGATGATACCTCAGGACGTTCAAAATGATTTTAATACAACCAGTTGGAATCTAGTCTTGGACACACTCGTGGGGAGGAAAATATCGACTTCCCTTATTAATATACTAGATGACTACCTGAAAGAAAAAACCATCGAGTTATACAAGACGGATATACTTAATATCCAAACAGGAGTCCCCCAGGGATCTGTTCTGGGACCTATGTTATAACGACGTATTAGAAATTACACTTCAGGAGCGTGCCAAAAGTATAGCATTTGCCGATGATCTAGCGCTGATAGTATCAGTGGACGGCAAAGAAGATCTAATGAGAATCGCCAATGACAATCTGATGCGGATAAGTGCATGGATGGATAAAAAACAGCTGTATGTTGCTACAAAAGTTGCGGCGACCTATAAAACCGCACCTACTGGAGCTCTCCAAGCTATTACCAGGATTCCGCCGATAGACCTAATGGCTCAGGAAAGAAAATTCATCTACGAGCGGAAGGTCGAAGAAACCGCTAGAAGCGCGAAAACTAGCACTCTTGCATGCCTGCCAGGAAAGATGGAAAGAGAACATGCTTACAGAACAATGGGCAGAACAGTTAATACCGGAACTGGAGCCTTGGAGTAAGTGTAAGCACAGAAATACAGATTACTACCTCACAGAAATTTTGACCTGTCATGGAATATTCAGAACGTACGCTAAGCGAATAGGCAAAGCGGCAGGTGAGGAGTACTGTGGAAACAAACACTGTAGAGCGCATTATTTTTTATTGCGAACGATGGGAGGAGATAGCAAAAGCACCCAGCAAAAAAAATAGGAAAGAACATATCATCAGAAAATCTTATGCCTGCTATACTCGAATCCAAAGACCACTGGAAGATATTTCATCTTATGATCAAGAACATAATGAGAACCAAGAAAGAAGATAAACGCAAATTGCAAACAAGCAACGACAGAGGTGAAGTATGCATGGAAAGTTTGAGGGTGGTTTTAGTGGGTATACCAGGAGAAGAGCGCTTCCATGTTGCGGGATAGTATGCAAATGAAGTCCATAAAGGATTTTCCACCGGAAAAAATATATAGCAAAGTAAAAAACCGCGGATAAACGGATACGTAGTAGGTACAGCAGCTATTCCTAGACTATCACCATGTTTGGTGTACGGAAAAGCTGAATTTATGCACCCTTTGTTGCAAGACACTGAATATGGATAGCTATTATTGTTTTAATCCAGATTGAAAAGTTATTGACAAGAATACGAAATTTCAATATTTTGCCTATTGTTACGCCTCCTCACACATTTTCTATCTTAATGTCTTTTTTTTAAATATATCATAATCTGCCGTGTACCTTTAAATGGACATGGCGCCAAGATGATACAGATTTCTGTGTATATATTCATTAGATGCATGTAATAACCAAGGCGTTGATATTTAACATAACACAAGACATTTCTCAATATGACTTAAATTAATGGGGTACCAATTGTAACCACACATCGTGGTGAAGCGTGGGTTAGATCAAAACCTCCATACGAAATGTTGAAATTGCATTCATTATAGATATAGGTCGGTGGATGAGTGTGTATAGTATGTTTAAGAATTTTATACAACTATATCTTTAATTTTATTTGTAATTACCTCGTAATTCGATTGTAATATAAACCTGCAAGAACAACAATATATCAATAACACACCTGTTTACATTTTCTTATTTTTATTAGACATATTAATTTATTATGTGTCGTATTAGCTATTACATCGAGTATGTGATCACGTACGAGTGTTTATCTTGCAGACATTCATTTGGAATGCATGTCCAAACGTTTCTTATTTTCGAAGTAATTCGGCACTTACATGCGTTAAACGCTTTCATACTTGAAAAGTAAACAATGACGTTTTCAATTTCTGAAAACAATCGTTTTGGAACTCTATTAACACGAAGTGATTGCCTTTACGATTATGTACTATACATATGTCAGTGTTTATACGACAGCAATATTAAACGATATTAATAATCTTCATATACAGTGACGTGCAAAAATAACTGATCGATTCATGTACAGTCAAATAGGAATTTAACCTCGAAATAAACCTTCAACGGCTAAATATTAGCATAAACCTCAGTTATAAAGTTCTAACGGCTTCTGCTACATACATATATACATACTACCACGTGTTTGCAGGTCAAGATATTCAAAGTCACAAGCTGTAAGTTGTAGACTTTTGAATCACAAAAATATCATTTTTTGAGAATTTTTAGAATCTGTCAGCACAGAGTTTTCCAATTTTCTAATTTCTATTTTCTTACCCAATATGTCTCTTTTATGTATTCTTGATATCATACACACGTTATCGATTACAACTGAAGAAAATTCATTTTTGCTAGAGTATCTCAAAGAAGAATAACAGTTTCTCTACCTCAATACTGATTGCTTTATCAAATTCGTTAGAGCATGTTTGCTACTTATGTACATATTTCAACTTTCAAAACGGAGGGCAATTGTACAAAACTTTAGTAAAAGAATTATTTTGACTTTGACCCCACGTTCGCACAATATTACCAGGTACGATCAGCTGCAGACTAGTTTACGATTAAGTAGACTAACTCAAGCATATGGAAGTCTATGCCTATCCTAATACAATCACTATATTTGCCTCAAACAAATGGTCTTTAAAAAATAACAAGTCTTTCGTATACTCAGTTTTACTTTTAAAGATAGTAGGAACCAAATTTTGAAAAAAAAATTAAAGAGTTAATAATTTATTCATCACTGACAGTTTGTACATTGTGGACAGACTTCTCAACAAAGAAGTTCGAAAACTTTGTACATTGGCCAAAAATAAGGAACCCACTTCTAATAATAATAATGACACAAAAATGCAATTAAGAAAAAAATGAAATGATTCCAAATTAAATTTTTGTATTAATAATTTCTTAAGCTTGTCAGTAATCATATTCAAAATTTCTATATCAGAACAAAACGACACATTAACAATATTGGGAAAGAACATATAATTATGTAGTGTACCTATTAGTGATTTATATGGGCTCTAGAAGTAATAAGTGACATGTGAAATTTCAATTCTCTCAATAAGCATGGATCACTTAAATCACCACCCAGTAATTTACTCAAAAAACTACTAACTACCCATGCCTCCAATACGGTTCACAATTGCAACCATGCTTGTTACACGTTCTTTAATCATTTTTAATGGATAAATCATAGTACAAAGTTCTTGCACTTCCTCATCAGACACTCTTGGTCCAAAACCACCAAAAATGGAGACTAAGAACCTCCACAATTTTGAATTTTCCTCATTCCTAAACAATAGCCTTGTATTATGCAGATACCTATATAGAAGAATCGTAATATTTAGATAAGTACAGGGAAGCGAACACAGCGAATTTACTTTAAAGTAATTTAAATAACACATAACAAAGTAGAGATTTGTCAAAAAATTATT
Source organism: Popillia japonica (assembly GCA_004785975.1). Classification (NCBI taxonomy): domain Eukaryota; kingdom Metazoa; phylum Arthropoda; class Insecta; order Coleoptera; family Scarabaeidae; genus Popillia; species Popillia japonica. The sequence continues at coordinate 5,085 of SMLS01070342.1, forward strand.
TGCCTTTATATATCCTGACATATCAAAGCGTAGATTTGTGCAAATAATTCAATTTTGATGAATTCTGAAGATTACCCTTTATATTATCTTAAACAAATGACAAATGAAGTATTCTTTGAATCATTATCATTGATATGGCTTCTGCGAAACTTGAAGAACCTTAAATGAAGAGCAATGTTTGAATAGAATAATAATAAAAGTAAATACTATAAATTAATAATCCATTGCTGTTTCTAATTGATGAAAAGATTATTACTTTTGAAGCTTCTGTTATTTGCCACTTAACCCAACATAAATTTTACCTACTTAATGACCTAATACAGTAAGTAGCACATGGCAATCACTTCAGTCATCAATAGATTTAAAATTTGCTATTGTAATTACAGGAGTTAATGTAGAATGGGAAGAGTTATTACATGTATTGAAAATTCTGGGTATTACTGCGTAAATTATAGTCAAATCAAACTGTTATAGCATTATTAATCATGACGTAATTCATATTTCAATTATGAAGACAATTTTTTACAGGTACCGAATTTTTGTCAAATTTTTATTATTTTGTATGTTCTTGCTTGTCTATTGTCTTCAGCGCCGTTTGGCAAAAGAAGTTTTTATATATCTGTCTAATAACAAAAAGTGGACTGGTAAGATAGATGCAATTTCCTCTCACGCCTTGAGGATTGTATCTGGTATCTTGAGATCTTCCCCTATGAATACTCTCTTAGTGCAGGAGGGTGAAATGCCTATAGGAATTAGAGCTGTTTTTCTGGCTGGAAAATACCTTCTGAAAGTTATGTCCAACGAAAAATCTCCGGTCAATGTAGGGATTTCTTCTTTTCTGCAAGCCAAACAATCTAATCGTAGATGTTATGAGAACCTGCTCTACTTTCTTTGCAAAGCTGCTTCATGGTGCGAAGAATTTAAACCTTTCCTTTCTACCTATTTACTTCGTCCTCTTTTTCGTGTTCAATATGAGGTTTCTTTCGTTAAACCTCATATTGTAGTCGATTATCAGCTTAATTCCTTTATAAAGCTGTCTTGTGGCTCTCCATTTCGTATAAACTGCTTATTTACGGATCTTTTGTCTGAGAGATGGCCGAATTGGACCGTTTTTTGTACAGATGGTTCTGTTCATCATGATCCGAATACGGCCTCTTTTGGAATTTATGCACCATGCATTAATTTTAATTATTCAGGTGCCCTTCACTCGTCAGCATCTGTTCTGACAACAGAACTTTTTGCCATTCTAGTCGCTCTACGGAAAATTTTCCGTGATAAAATTAAAGAATCTATTATTATCACTGATTCTCTAAGTTCCTTAGAAGCTTTAAGAAAACTCACGAGTAAGGATTCTGGCTTATTGTGGGATTTACGGGAAGTTCTATATGATTGTCAATCCCATTCTCTGTCAATAGTATTTTTCTGGATTTACGGACATAAGGGCATTATTGGAAATGATAAGGCAGATCAATTGGCTAATTTTGGAAGATTTCTTCTTCCCCGTTGGATTACTGCAATTTCTTCCATATTCTCCAGAAGAGGATAGATTCGGATTGGCAGAATTGGTGGTCGAACCCTGCCAAGTTTAAGGGTGCAAATTATTTTAATATTCAAAGTATTGTTTCTACGAAACCATGGTACAGCTCCTTTCCTTGGATTTCGAGAAAATTTTTTGTTGTTTTCAACAGATTGCGCATTGGTCAGTATGCCTGTGAAGCTCACCTACATAGAATTGGTGTCGTAGATTCTCCTCTGTGTGGTTGCCGGTAGGATCTTGGTACAATTAATCACAAGTTATTTGGTTGCACGGATACAAGAGAGGCCAGCAACAGTTTGGTTTACCAGAGGGTTTTTTTCCTCCGCATCATATTAGTTGTTTACTTTATTCTAATTCTGTCAAAATTTATTTTTTGATTTTTAAATTCATTTGTCTAAACAATATCAGAATTTAGATTTTTCATTGCAAGACTTTGAGCATATTCTAGAGTCCTTCTCTTTGTCGCTTAATTTAGTTATCCATCACGCTTTGATTTCTTATTTATAACGTGCCGTAAGTTTAAATTCTGTATCTGATTTAAGTTCTTACACAAGAACAAAAACACAAGAACAAAAACAAATTCTCCAAAGAACAATATTTTTTCTATTATACACAGTCACAAAGTAAACTTATAAGAGCAGCAAAGCGAAGATTTACAAGGAACAAATTCGCTCAGTTTTCAAAATGGCCTCAAAAATATTACTGCTACTAAAGATTATTACTAAGTAAGCTTCAATTGGAAGCCAACGAACGCAAAGACTGAATTAAAAGATGCAGCGGTATTCACCCAAGCAATACAGCTTAAGAGGCCCCTGCAACTATCGCCCACTGCAAAACGAAAATTAGGAGATTAAAGTAAGTTATTGGCAAAAGTTGTTGCTCTAAATATGCTATGAATTTGAAGCGAACGAAACATAACATAAAAATTGACCTCCTCAGCAGTGACATACATACAATAGCATGGGCGATGAGGTCAGATTTGGCGTGAGCATTAGAAATAGTAAAAATTGAGTTAATCATAAAAATGCACCTGTGGCCTTTCTCAAAGGAAAGACAAAATATCGCATCAGTTATATAAGACTACATAGCAGATGAAACTTCAGTTCATGGCATATTTATGGAACAAATGAATACATACACATCCCAGTAAGATTTTTTGCTCCAGCAGAACGGTATATCACCCTTTAAAAAAGCCTTAAAATGGAAGAGAATAGTAAACAATTCACAGTTCCAGTTCCAAGTTACTCTAGCTCGAATAGAAATCTTGTGCTACAGAAACAGACACTTTGAACAATCCCTAAATAGTAGCTAATTTGTTCACAATTATGTTCAATTAGTTAATTTGTAACAATTTGAAACAGTATTTCTTTATTTTCAGCCAATTCCTCCACGTAGATATTTTCACCTTATAAACAAACAACAAATTTCAGGCAATACATCAGTCACGCCAGCATTACAAGAGTTCCTTCACTTTCAAGTGATCCAGAAAAAGTCGGAAATTCAAACAAACCATTTACAAATAATCTTAGATTTAGCAACAGATTAGGACAGGTGATAAAATTAAAATATGATTATAAAATTTGATTTCTCAATTAAAAGAAAGAAAATAGAATTGCATTTGTTAAAACAGTCAATGTTTCAAAAAAAGTACAACAATTTACATTCTATACAACATGAATTTATTCCTTTAGTTCATTCAAACAACGAAACTACAGTGTAAAATTAGAATTCAATGGGTATGTTTCGGCTGAAAACCGTCACAGTCCATCTAACGAAATGCATGCCGAACCGAGGACATATTTATGACATCTGTTCAAAACAAACTGTTTCTACTCTTTACTAGCTAACTCGAAGTCAGTCGGAGGTAAACTTTAAAACCACCACTAATAAAATTACAAGGCACAAAATCATTCGTGTAGGGTTGTATATTCTACTGAATATAAGAGGACGAAAACAGCATGCACAATCGAGACGTCAGGTATACTTTATTCTTAGATGGTGAACGTTAGAGAAGATGTAAAAGAGACGGAAAATTCGTCGGAGAAAGATAGGAGAGTTGCGGGTGCCGATGTGGCGACGTTATTGTAAAACATCCATTCTTCATTGCAATTCAAATGTGATCATGTCTGGCTAAAAATTTGTTTATCATCGTCATACGGTAAGCAAACGAAACGGTGTAAAGTTCGTAGAGACATACATGGATATCATAAAGATGATTCTAGACGGACGTTAAAATGTGTCCCCCTTGTCGTTAGTACGTATTTATTTTACGAGTCGAGATTGCTGAAATTCCTCCTTTCCTTTATTGGTTGCCCATATATCGTTCCAGATAAGTGCACTATTAAATTAAAGCACGTAGTAGAATTCTGCGTAGAATATTTGTATGTAAATTATAATGTCGGCGCGAAAATATTAGCCTGGGTACGTTTTATAAATTCTTACGATGATATAAAGATAAATCTTGTACGAACAAGAAATATGTGTCAATTGATCAAACTCTCTAAATGCGCAGCAATGGAAACAATGTTCTGCCAACAATTTCTGACAGCAAAAGAAGCATGTGGCAATGGAAGCTACATTTCGAATCAAAATGTAGTTTACGTAACGTTTATCCCAAAACAGTTCACGTATTCAGATCATAAGATAAGCAGTTTTGTGTTAAATAAATTCAGAGAAATTTTTTGTACAATTTTAATTAAAGTTTAATTTTTAATAATAATGGTTGAAAATGGATTACGTTTAAAAAGAAATATACATAAAAACATTATTTGGTAGATGCAGCAAGAGATTTGGCGAACAAACTTATTGAAGCAAATCTTATATTATATACTCAGTGACATTAGAAGTGTTACAGCCAGAAGGAATCATTTGTTTAATTTTTTGGCAATGTGATAATTTTACATCAAAAATGAAGCAATGACATTTGCAAGGAAATTGGCACTTTTATTTGGCGACTGAGTACACTCCTGTACATGTCTAGGCATCGACAAAATGGAGGATGATGGAAAGTGGATAGTCTCCTCATGTTCGATGGTGTTTAAACGCGGGGAATGGGATCACCGTGGCAAAACATAAACGGCTACTTCTTGGAAAAAGTCTATAGTTCGACGAGTAATATGGGGACGTGCTTTATCTTGCTGAAATAGGACATGTAGACGGCCATCTAGATAAGGTAGTAAAGTGGTTTGTAGGACATCATCAACACAACGCGCAGCTGTCATACTGCCTCGAATAAACAGAAACGGTAATCGGCTACCATAAGCAATAGCCCCCCAAACCATTTCTCCAATAGTCCTGTGTATGTACATGCCTTTCAACAGCAAACGCAATATCGCGTCGCTCTCCACGGCAGCGTCGTGCTATTCTACAACCATCATGCATACCTAGACAGAATTGCGATTCGACGCTGAAGACGACATTATGCAATTATGCAATAGTGGTCCGCAGTCAAAGGAAGCACTAATCATGGACGGTATGAAAAAAGTCCAAAGCTCGAATGCGGCAATATAGTGTACGCATAGTAACAGGTCTACCTTCTTCTCCAAACCATTGGTCAGCGATTTGACGCTCTGTGGTATGCCTCGGTTGACCAGTTGGTCTTCTTCGTGTTCCTCTACCATCTTCTATCCACACACGACACACGCATTACCGTCATTGCAGTATAATTACCACGACTGCCAATTTTGCGATAAGACAACCAACATCTTGATAGGCAACAATTCTGCCCTTGTCAAGATCACTAATATGATGATAATTTTGACGTCTTCGAAGTTTGGGCATTCTGTTATGCATACCACTTGCACATAGATGGACACGCAATAACTAAACTTTTCTATATTAGTCACCTCTCATAAACATGAATATCTCCGCAAAAAAGTAAGAGAATTTTTTTTCGCAAAACAGTATCAATGATAATAATAATAATAATAATAATGGAAACCAAGGCAGTTTAAACGGGTGATCGGTCTGTGGTGGTTTAAAAGAAAAAGGAGTCTCCTTTTTTCATAAACTCAATATTTCGCTCTTTATTCAGAACTTCATCAGGAGTATAAACTATAAATTTAAAAAGAGGTTTTTTTTAACAATATTGTTAAAAAAACCTCTTGTTAAAAAAACCTCTTTTTAAATTTATAGTTTATACTCCTGATAAAGTTCTGAATAAAGAGCGAAATATTGAGTTTATGAAAAAAGGAGACTCCTTTTTCTTTTAAACCACCACAGACCGATCACCCGTTTAAACTCCCTTGGTTTCCTGACGTTGTACGGTCGTAGTACTTCTTTTCAACAATAATAATAATAATAATAATTTCTATATTTGTCCAACAGTTACAACCATTTACAGGACAACAATAACAACATATGATAAGAAGTTGACATTCTTATCATAGCATGCCTTAAATATAGTCTTTGATGCCAAGTTGAAAAAACTAATCCTTCTGGGTGTAACACTTCTAATATCACTGAGTATATTGTGGTAAAAGATCTAACTGCAAAAATCAAGACCGTATAAACGTAATTGCTGCAAAGGTTGAACGTTGATTATTTTTAGAGAAGCAGAGCTACTGTTGGCCTGTCAACCTTTGAAGTCGTAATAAATTAATCTTAAGCAATAATTTATTATACAAAATATAGATCTGTTTTATCTTATCAGTGTTGAAAGAACTTAATTTACGACGGTACAAGCAACGAACTCCGAAAATTGACTTTGTGGACATGCTGTCTCCTGGTAATTCTGGGGAATTAATGACAACTCCAAAAAACCGAAAAGCGCAACATTTGAGCCAGAAAAAAACAATGACTGTGACGACGGAATACCGTGCAAGACAACACCTCTAAAACAAGTTACATACTTACAATTAGTCTAACAAAGATCATTTAAAATGCACGAAAAAAATCTAAAACATGAATTACATTAGTAAACATGATATTGTGATGAACATCTCTTTGAACACTTTCTTTAATGGTAATTGCTCACAATTTCATTTTTAACAACATGTCTACTACTTAAAACCGATATACAGAGTGGGACAGAGCAACTTGCTTAATTTGAAATTCAATAAAAGAAAAAGTAATGCAGATGCAGATTTAAATCTTTGAACGATATCAACTACAACATATAAATGATACGGTCAACCCCCGGAAACCCTCATTATAGAGACTCGGGCCGTGGAAGCCTTCGATATCATTTTACAACATATAAAGTTTGATTTCCCGCCGTTTTAAATACGACATTAGGCAGATGGCGTCCGTTGTTGTTAATGTGGTGTATGTATCTAATTCTTAAGTTTCGTTGAACTCTTCCCAGCATAAGAACAGCTTAACGAATGTTGTGCTCAAGATGATCAGGGGTCCTAGGAGGATTATTATAGACAATTGATTTCGTATAGCTTCATAGAAAATAATCGTAGAGGGTTGCCGTGCTGGCCACTGCATGTGGCCTCGCAAGGAGATGAGGCGTTCTGGAAAGTATTGCCGTAAAACAGTCATTGTCACATGAGATGTACATGGTGTGGCACCGTCTTACTGGAGCCACACATCTCCGTCATCCGTCTCATTGAGTCTTGGCAGAAAGAACTCCTCAATCATATATGTAGGCATAATGGTCAGAAATCACTGAAACAGTCGGTTCGGTTTCCTCAAAAAACCATTGACCAATTATTCCTACTCACGATATTGCACACCAAACAGTCACACATTCTGAATGAATGGGACGCTGATGGAGTTGTCTGGGGTTATGAGAGCTTCAATAGCGCAAGTTCCGCTTGTTTACAGATTCCGAAAGACGGAATAGAGTCTCATCGCTGAAGAAAATAAGAATGTCGTTAGGCATTGCAAGAAGCGCATCACATGCATATTCTCGAGCAACAAAATTACGTGGATCAAGTTCCTGCACAGAAGTCCATTTGTAGGGATGAAATCGCAATTTTCAGAGTAGAGCGTCTAGGAGATCGCAAAACAGACTGCCTTACCAAGTTGTTGTTTTGCGGTGTCCTTACTGTTCGTGGAAGTCCAGCACTAGTTTCCCTGTTCTTGTTTTTTGTCCTACACTTGAATAGTGTTTATCCTTTTTAAGAAGAAGAATATTTAACAATAACCTTTACACACATTTTTGGCTGATGGTAGAAATAAAAACAGGACCAAACCTGAAATGCACCTCAGTTCGATGTGCACTTTTACTCTAGCGGATATATACAAAATTGTAATCATCTTTGACAAGACTGACGCCCTTAATTGTCAAGAGTTACACCAGGAAATCTTTCTAGCCATATAGCAGATCTTTCCTTCATTAAAATAGTTCGTTACGGTATATGAAAAGTGAGCTGGGGAACAACGATGCATGCCTCAAACACACATCTAGTATCTTGTGTAAACTATGATTTTTTTTAGATCTAATTCATCAATCAAACAATACCGACTAAATGATCTAAAAGACAGACACCTGCAATGCTTTTCCAAATATTAATAGAAAATGTATGATTCAGAAGCTGAACTCCGTATCTATATTCATCAAATTATAACAATTACAGAAGCCATTTCAGTTGCAAAGCAAGCTTTGCCTAGAACAGCAATTTACAATGTTTTTCATAACTTAGATTTAAACTAGATTTATCTTCCTGGCGCAAATACACGCCATTGAAAGATGCGTCCAGTTCAACATCGATAGAAGCTATGAAAAGCAAGAGATTATCATAATGTCTGATAGTCAAGCAGCCATTAGGGCGCTGAACTCCAACGTTATCAGCTCCAAAATGGTTTGGCAGTGCCTAGACAAACTCAACGAGCTAGGCAAAAGAAATACGGTGACCCTGTTGTGGGTTCCGGGACACACCGGAGTGAAAGGGAATGAAATAACAGATAACCTTGCTAAGAAGGGAGCCAGAACACCTTTTTGCGGGATAAGTAACAATGTAATAGTGGAGAAGCTCAAAAGTGAAGTAGAGCAGAGAAAATCCAAATACTAGGAGACTCTCTACGGTATGAGGCCACGGTGTCTTCTGAAAACATATAACCAAAAGAGATCCTCAGAATACATCAAGCTCAGCAAAACTAATATTCCCATATTGACAGGGATCCTCTGAGGCCACTGCAAACTGAACGGACACCTAACCAGGCTCAGAATAACAAAAGATGCCGAATGCAGATTCTATGGGGAAGAGGATGAATCATCCATTCATCTACTCTCACTTGTCTACTCTCTACTTGTTCGTATATCCTTTAGATTTCATATAACCAACCCCAAAGGCAAAAGTCCTACGGCGTTATATCGCATGGTCCGGCCAATTCTGATCACCAGAGAAAGAAAATGCACTACAAGAATTACACTAAAACTAGATCTTGTAATGTCAGCAGAAAAATTTATTATCGTGGATTGTTTCTTAACAGTCACCAGTGAATTTTTCCAAATACGAGAAGTTTAAGGATCGACAAAGCAAAGAAATATGAAAATGAGCACTATAGAAAATAGTTTTATTCAAAAAGTGAAGAAATTTTGGTTTTCTGCTACCAAATCTGTATTAAATAGATATTTTAGATATTTTAGCCTTAAGAAAAAAAA
>SMLS01070356.1:0-40856 GCA_004785975.1 Popillia japonica
AGCTAAAGTATTGTGGTAAACTAGCGCACAAAATTTAAATTTATAACAGGTTTGATTTATTAAGTCTAGGCATAGATTATCAATGCAATATGATCAATGTTTGTTGCCACTAAGATACACTTGGCAGAAGAAAATATGACTAAGGCAAATTCCACGAAGAAGCAAAGCTGTCTGGTCCAACTTAGGGTTCCTAAAAAGGTGAAAGTTTTTTTAAATATTGTAAACGAAAATAAGAAATATTTCCATTGTTAAATTTTGAACTGATAAAGTCACATCAGCATTTTTATGACTTTTTTTCCGTGAATGTATGGGTCAAGCGCCATGCATTTGGAGGGCTTTCAGCCGGGGCGTGAAAGACTGGTAGACCCACTGAAACCACCTATATATGCCCTGTCCCAGTGCTACCCGAAACCATTCCATTGGATTTCTGCGCAGTCTCATACTCCGGTAGGTGTTAGCCTAAGTCGCTAAAGTCATCCTGATCATCCCTTGCCTTTCTCATTCCTTCTGCTCTTTCTTACTTATTAAACATGTCATCAATCTTTCGCGAATTCTACATAGCCCATTTATTGTTGAGAGTGAGTATACCAAATCTCTTCGACTGCGTTCGACAGTATCCGGTTGGCAACATTACATTCACTCGTCTGGGTCTCTCGATGCTGGCACTCAACCAAGGCCATGAGTGTTTCAGACTCTTTGTCCATTATCCCTTTTCCGTCTCCTTGTCGCAGCGTCTCTGTCATATCCTATAGGTATTCGCTCTTGCCTCGATGCGTCGAGCTCTTCTCTTGGGCTCGCCAGTCTCTCATGCGCCATGAGGTGTTGGTTTTGGATTTTGTACCTAATTTTGATCTATTTAGCACTCATTATAAGAACAAGTGTATCGCTTCTAACATCAGGTCCAACGCTGAACCAGACAAGCTGTCTCCAATATTAGCTGAACTATTTCTGTAAGTCTTGGTTCACATGATAGCTGAGTCATCAAATGGTTCCGTGGGTCGTTTGTTTCAATTAGCTTTCTACCAACCAACCTTTTGTTGCAAATTCAATACATAAATTTAGATATATATTATGTTCTTGAATCAAATATTGAAGAATATAATCAATCAAATATTATTTTAGAAGTAAACAACTACAAAAGGAGAAAGTTTGTGAAATATGTATGGTATATATGTATACGTATAATGCAACTACACACAGTACTTGTGGAGCTTTAGTTTTGGAAATGGGCACATCTTCCGCTAGCTCTGCCTTATAAAGTTGGTATGGATGCTTTTAATTAGTAATCTATGCTATAGTATTGCGCGGCCCTCTTCCCAACAAATTCAAGTAGTTTATGTTCCATCATTTGGTCTACTTGATCGCGGTGGTACATTCTAAAGTTATAAAAAAATAGCTGGATATTTTTTGCAGCTCCTGTATCTTATCAATCTCATCTTTGTAATTCTTTTAAAGCACTGATCTTTCTTGTCATTGTAATTTTTTCTTTAACTATATGCTGTCTTACTCTTAACATCTGAAGGATTCATACACTTTGTCGGCTACGGCATTAACATTTTATCAACTACTTCAAAAAAAATCATAAAAAATTTGCTATGTGTGTGTTTTTCGGTAGTTTTCCGGGAACAAATTGGTGTTGATCTACAGTATTCATAATAATAATAATAATAATCATCATCATCATCATCATTTAATGCCCAACAGAACAAAATATTCCAATTACAGGACATTTAAATACAGAAAGGGAAAACAATTAGTCGTGAGTTATAGTATGGTATGGCAACTTACATGTATTATTACAAAACAAAATTACAATACAGAATTAGAAAGATCTAGGAAACACAGACAATTAATCAATTAGAGGCAATCACCAAAATGCTCAATAAATGATTTATAACAAGTAGGGATTGAAGTGATTATTGACTTTGTTTTTAAAGGTGTACATACTGTTGTGGTAAATATCTATATCGCCCGTTATGCTATTGTATTTGTCACACATCATATACACAGGTGACCTGACAAGTATATTGGTTCTAGGAAATGCCAGATAGAATGTTGCACAAGGACGGCGGTAGAATTGGGGTACCGAAAAATTGATTCGGTTCAGTAGCCATGGACTGTCAATTCCATTGTTAAGAATTTTGTATAAAAACTTCAAGCTGGTCGTGATCCTCCTATGGGCTAGTGACGGTATATCGAAACGGGATAAGAGTGCCATGTGATCAACGTTGCGCTCTGGATACACCGAATCAAGCTGGGACCATAGATATTTCACGAATCGTCTCTGCATAACTTCCAATTGTCTTTTCTGTGTTTGCTAAATAGGAGACCAAACAAGACAGGTATATTCTAAGCGAGTTCTTACAAGAGAAAAGTAGAGTGTTTTAAGGGCGGTGATGTTAGAGAACGAACGACAATTACTGATGAGAAATCCCAGTGTTTGGCGCGCGCTGGACGCCACGTTAGACACATGCTCCGAAAACGACAATTTACTGTCGAATAACACTCCTAAATCTTTAGTTGAGTCCACTCTTGCTAATTCGAAATTATTCAAGGTATAGTTGAATGCAGTAGACTGATGTTTCCTTGTATAGCTAATAACTTTACACTTGCCTAAGTTCAAAGGTAGGTTGTTACATTGGCACCACTCATAAATAGCTTTTAAATCAGCTTGAAGGATGTTACAATCAATGGGATTATTAATTACGCGACATATTTTGAGGTCATCGGCGAATATTAGCTTCTCTGAAGAAATATTGAATGTTACATCGTTGATAAAGATTAGGAACAGAAGTGACCCCAAATTAGAGCCTTGAGGCACCCCGGAGGAAGCTAAGTATGGTGGTGACTTGAAGCCGTTATAAAATACGTACTGTGACCTATCCTTTAAGTAGGAGGTCAAAAAGGTGTGATGGAACCCGAATTGGTGCAGTTTGTAAGGAATAATACCATCATCAATGCGGTCGAAGGCTTTGGAAAAGTCTGTATATATGGCATCGACTTGACCTCCCGCATCCAAAATCTCCGAGGTGTACTGTGTAAACGACGCCAGATTTGACTCCGTGGACCTTTTCCGCATAAACCCGTGTTGACATGGTGATATAAATGATTTTACCATGGGATATATTTTTGAATATAATACTGATTCGAATATCTTGGAGAAGTTAGACAATAACGCAATAGGACGATAGTTCGTCACGTCGGTAGAGTCGCCACTCTTGAATATAGGTATTATTTTTGCCATTTTCCAGACTTGCGGAAAGACACTTGTTTTGATTGCAAGATTGAACACTTTAACCAGTGGGCCAGCAAGGACATATGCACAGTCCTTTATTATAAAAGCAGAAACCTGATCATCACCAGTTGAAGGAGAATCTCCAAGTTTTTTAATTGCATTTAAAACATCAATCTCTGTAATAGTACCAACATCAATGCAATTCGAGAACGATACTTCATCGGACTGATCATGGTATGGAGCAGTAGCTGTCCCAAAGACACTACTGAAGAAGTTCGCGAAAATATTCACTATTCCTTGTGTATAAGTATAAGAAACGTTATTGTAGAACATTTCACGAGGTATACGGGATGATCTTTTCTTGTCGCGAATATATGACCAGAAATGCTTTGGGTTGTTAATGACACCATGCTCAACACTGATGAGGTAGGTCCGATAAGCCTCCGCTATTTGCTTTTTAAGAAGCGACCTTACTTGTTTAAATTGTGATAAACTATAATTTGAATTATATCGTCTATAGTTCATGTGGTGTTTTTGTTTTAGTTTTAAGTTTTGAATTATCTCTGGTGAATACCATTTCGGGTATTTACGTGAGTAAAGTTTCTTCAGTGGTACATGAGCATCAAAAACCAAATAGATTATGTGTAGAAAGTATCGCAGAAGGTGTTTACGTCCGATATACCATCCAGCACTCCCCAGTTCACTTCCAATAGTGAGTTATATAGACTCAGAAAATCACATTTACGGAAGTTATAACGCTTTAAATTTTGGTGCGGAAAGTTATCAATACTAGCGGACTTAGCTGTAATGTCAATCAACAGTGATGGGCATCAATATTAACTATCGCGGAAAGATCTTCGTTTACTTCACACCGAACATCCGAAAGCACGAGATCGAGAAGGCGACCACTTGCATTGGTAATGGTGTTACGTTGTTTTAGATTGCACATTTCAAGTAGTGATTTAATAATATCAGTTTTAAAATCGTTAGAATTATCGAAAATAAATTGAGAGCAGTTGAAATCTCCCATAATAATAAGATTACTATAATTAACCAGTCTGTGCTCCAAACATTCACAAAATAATTCAAAATCAGCCAATGATACATTTGGGGGGATACATAAGACAATAATAAAAAGAATTAAGGAGTTTACAATACACTTAGCTGCTACTATGTCAATTAAAGGAATCTCGGCAAAATCGCTAGATATGTTTAAGTCGACAACATTCAAATCATGTTTGTACGCCAGCGGAACTCCACCTCCACGCGATCTTCCAACCTCATCGAAGCGGCGATCGCAATTCATGTAAGGATTGCGCAAAGCACCACCCACCCATAGAACATCAAATAAAAGTAGAATTTCTTAACGGTTTGCCAGGAAAAAGCTACTTTCAAACAAAAACTGGAGCTCTTGCCTCATAAAAAACGGTAAACATTTTTCCTTTTTCGTCTCAGAAGCTATAGATGGAACTTTTGACTTTGTGCACTATGCTTTGAACTGAAGTTTCATTTTTCATTTTGCCTTAGCCTGACCACCAACGTTAACATCATTTTTATCTGCATAATTGTGGAGCTCACCCACAATTGTTTTTTCTCAAGTTCTGTTTCCTGGAGCGCCACTTCAAAGCCTCACAAAGGATCATAATCTTATCTTATTGCGCAGACACGACAAATTTAATTTTACGTTTTATTTTGCACTACATACCTGTTTAATACTTCTTCAATACTCTTATATGCCGCCATTCTTTCGCTCATCTTCCGTTCAGTACCTGTTTCTACCAGCGATCTAGATACAATAGGTGGAAACTGATGAAATATCGACACATTTGTCGGCTCTGGATATTCGAATTGAAAATTCACGGTACACGACATTTGTTGCTTACTACCCAATGGAATTGGCCAAGCAATCCCTATAACCACCTAAATAATCTTAGCAAGATGGTATAATTAGCTTAACGTTATACTAGATACCTTTGCTTGACCTCCATACGGATACATGATCCATCGCTTCGATCTATTTAAAGTTTTATTCGCAGCGATTTCGAAAGATAAATGGCTTAAAATAAGCCATTTAACTATCGTAGAAAGTCTGTTGATGCTCATGTTGACGTATTCGAAGTATGAGTGAGTACGGATGTAATGTATATGTATGTATGTACGTTTTATATGGTGCGCATAAATGCAACTGTATAACGCACATTTATTTTTCGCAGAACCTTAAGATAAACTGCGAAAAGTAACTGTGTGTATTGTACTGTATATATTTACTTACGAATTTGCATCATGCAAGCTGCAAATTTAATGCTAAAGTGCATTTGCTTGTATACGTTAGGAAAATAAAATTTTTAACGATGATGTGACTTCCTGAAAATTTTTAAAATCAAGGTACCTAACTCAATTTTTGTATTCTTTCCAGTAAAACAGCTACTCAATTGTGTATTCCCATCGATAACTTCAAAGACTCAATTGTTCGAATTCTAATAATTGTTAATTGAAAATTTTCACTTTGATGGAGAACCTTCTTGGACCTCCTTCATTAGTACGGCGACTTTGACTTCTTAATTCTTGGTCTGGCTTCTCTTTTAACCAGGGCGGAAGGTCGAACGGAAAGTTGTCAGTGAATTAAAGTAGTCCAAGTGGAAACTTCAACACGGGAAAACGGTCGCAAAATTCGAAACAGAAATGAAATTCTACACGCGTCGAATTTGAGACAAAGGCGTGAAATTACATCGTTGGCATTTCATTACAAAGTTGTGAATAATTCCATCGATTCCAGTCGGTCCCGTTAAACCGGAGATATCTAGGTTTTTGCAAATCATCAAGTACTATTCAGCATACAAATCGATCTAACCAGATCTTTTTTCGGCGTTATGTAGTCGTTCTTTTTATTCATTCGACGTCAAAATGTAATGCTCCTTTTACAGGAGCGAATAGGTCCGGTCACGCTTTTGTTTCAGAGTGGTGAATTTGTGTTTATTGTTCTCATTACACCATGGGCGATCGTTAATCTAGCAGTCGTGAATAAATATTGGATAAGCTAGTAAACTATATATTGTTGTGTATCCTGTATTTGGTTTATTACGTGTTAACGTGCGAATTGAGGAACTACAAACAATAATGTAAGGAAACATTATACTTTTTTTTTCATATAACTCGGAATTAATCTCCACCTACTAAAGACATCCATTCTAAAGTAATTAAAAATAACGTTTTAGATTTTTAGCCCCCGTTGAATATCATTAACCCTTCCAAATAGCAATATAGCCTCGAATGCATTGCGTAGACGGCTTACAATCGATATTTTACTGGAAAAGGATTAAGAATTCCATTAAAATTTATAAGTTCGATTTCAATATCTGCAGGCTGAGAAACCGCAGACGTAGCCTACTGTCTTTCAGATGAAATTTATCGTTTTTCACAATGTTATTTTTAGATATTAATTTGCGTAATAAATATGTCTCTTTTTCATTTCATTTTTGGAGGAGTTAGCGTGCTTTTCGTGTTTCGTTAAATTAGCTCTCAACAGAATTTTAATGCATAATTTATTTAGGTCAGCGACGGGATTCGTTGCTGAAAAGATTGATAGCTCCGATAGTATTTTATGTAAAGTAATATTTTTAATTATTTCTCCATATACAATGTTTTAATAGAGAAGTTGTGTTTTAATTTGCATACTTTTCGCGTTTATCACGCTTAAGTTTTATCAAATAGTATAATTGTGTAAGCCGTGGAAGCTTTTGTTTTTCAACAATTTATTGTAACTTAATCGGTTACGCTACGGACGTTTGCCGAAATAATAAATAATTTTGTTCGCATTATTTGACCTGCTACAAACATGACGTCGGTAAAGCCATTAATATCAAATTATGGATTGTTTAGATACATTTACTAACTAAGATGTGACACAAATTAAATGCAGATCTACGCAGCAATAGTTTTAAATGGGAAGCAAGATTACATTTTTATATATGTATAGTATAGAGACAATTTCAGTTATATTTTATTTTCGTTAAAAATACTTGTACAAGGGGTTAATTAAAAACCAAATCTTTAGACCGGCTGGAAGACTTAGGGGAGACGTAGCTATTACAAGGTGCAATGTGACGAGGACGGTCAGGTTGTATCAAGAAACCGAGTATCAGACAGGTTAAGCCTAGTTGGATAGCATTGAAATTCTTTCATTAATTAATTTTTAAAGCAAAATATAAATCTAATCATCTATGTCACATTTTAACAATAATTTTAGGCCAATAGAAAATAAGGAACCAACTCAACTCACCAGAAATGTCATTAAGTAAATTTTGTAAAACCAATTTTGGAATTAATGTAAAAGGTTAAAAAGACATATCTGAAATCAAAACAGGTTAATAGGTCAAAAGGTTATATTAATGATAACTAACCACAAAGAAAAATATTAAATTAAGGGAAATTGATTTTTTTTTTCATATCTTCAGGTTGTCAATATCAAAATTGTTTTCCATTCTCCAATAGAAATCATCGATTAATTTAATATCAATTTTTCCGAAAAATTTGAATAACTAAGGGAGTGGGAGTATGTTTTGGATCGTCAACGAGTAAACATCTTGTGTAATTGTCTTCTTCGAAAACCGATGCCAGGGCTTGTATCTGAAATTATTTATTGAATTGAATATTAATTTACAATTTATTTTTTCCAAGTACCAGAACGGACCCAATCTCCAAACGTCTAGCCAGATTTACCCTTTTCCGAGGCCCTAATCCCAGGAGTAAGGTTAGAATTTCCGATCCATTTTTTTTTATTGTTGCCTTTTTGATGAATCGTTGTTTATTGCACTAAATTAATGCTTATAAAAACAATTTTACCTATTATAACAGTAACTTACGTATAAATAGTATTATTTTGTTGAATAATTTCAATTATTGCAATTAGAGGCCAAGCCATATTTGACCTTGAAATGAATTTATGTAAAACCAATAGAAGGCCGATTAATCTTAATAACCTTAAAGTTATTCAGATCAATAGAGGGTGCCACTATAAGTTTTTTTTTATTTAATTAATAAATTGTTTATTACACTGGTACATATTTTCTTTGTTATATTAATTGAACAAATTAAGTTTTTTTTTCTTGTTATGTTATTTTATTTACATGTTTTTAATTATAATAAAGATTTGAGTGTAATCAAACTTTGTGTATTATTGAGAGTGAGTTAATTAATTTATTTAAGCATAGGCAGTCTTCAACATTACTCGTTAACACCCCTGAGATAAGAGCTCACCGGACGCAAGTTTTAGTAACCAGAGAATTTTATTCATTAAAAATAAATACGTAGATGTACCAACGTGGTTCAGGTTCTTGCTGAAGCCCTCAAAGTGTGGGTCTACGTTAGTATGTACCCTTGTAGAGTTAATGCTGTTGAATTTGTGGGAGATGGTGCAAAATTCTCCAATATTCAAATTTAAGTTCAAAATATCTCAAAATGATAAAACTAGTTGCAATTTTGTGAAAATTCTCAAGTTGTAGTCGAGGAACTATATTTTTCACTTCGGAAAAGTAAGAAGTGGTAAAAATCTTGGGCTTAAGCCTTATATGTCGGCATAAGAGTAGTAGTTATACTCACATGTTCTCCTACCGGGATTAATTTTTGTAATCTTTAAACAATCTTTAAAAGATCTCCTACTGACTGCGCCACTTATTACTAACTTTATTGTCCAGGCGTCAAGGCAGTTGCATAAAGGGAGTATGAACTAAATACATTTAAACAACATTTTAAAATATTACAAATTTGCTTGTAGGCTTGTCAAAAGTTCTAATATTAAATGCATATTGGCACGAATTTGACTAAAACGATTGAGCAAAATTGTTATGCAAAAAATTTGTTGTTTTGACTGCCCATTTTTTTTGATTTAAGTTATCGTCAACATTTTTTACAAAAGAAATTGCATTATATGAATGACAAAAAACTAGTTGATTAGATAAAATGGTTTACTCTCTTAGCAGAGTGGCGAAACAATTTAATCAATATGTTATGTAATACACTATTCTTTTCGCGGCTGTTCTAGAGTACCGACTAACAGCGCACTATCAAAGATAACATTTTAGTAAAGCAGATAAAAAAACATTGACCACCACGTTTTGATTTATAACTTTTAGTGAAATCATTGGCATAGAATTTTGCAAAAACATTTGACAATAGCAGTACTAAGTTGTTCATAATTGCCACAAAAAGTCTAAAATTGTCAAAAATATTTGAATAACCATTTTGACTAAATTTTAAAATTTAGAAACGACTTTCCCATAGATCTTTGATAGGTATCAAG
The DNA here is from genome assembly GCA_004785975.1 of Popillia japonica. Taxonomy (NCBI): domain Eukaryota; kingdom Metazoa; phylum Arthropoda; class Insecta; order Coleoptera; family Scarabaeidae; genus Popillia; species Popillia japonica. The sequence continues at coordinate 9,534 of SMLS01070356.1, forward strand.
TTTGGACATTCGTTTGGTCGGGGTTGAGGTATTGTAACATTTTCCTTTCTTTTTAATCTAATAATCCTTCCGGTTTCTTGAACAATACTTCCTGAGACTGACATTAATCTTCTGCTTCTTGCTAAGTAATTATACTAGACAAGTAACTATACAAGGTAGCTAGGGTAACTAAATTAATAGAAGTTAAGTAGAAGTAAGTTTTTTGTAGGGGTGCTAGCTGCAGTGGCTCCTTACGCTACTTTGCGTTTGTGAATACTGGCATATGTTTTAGTGGGTTGTTTTATGTGTTAAAATATCCCATTATATAATATTGTCCTGTTAATCAATTGGCTCCCATCGGCGAGTAGATCAATGCACAATGTCAATATATAGGTTCTACATTTTATAAAAAAAAATTATAAAGAAATCATGTAATTTTGGCTCAAAAAATTACGGCAAATTTAAATGTAAACTGTTGCTTCAAAGAATAAGTTTGAAATAAAAAAGTTGATGATGAGATGTATGTAGGGTTTGAATTGAGGTTATTTAACAGATGGGCCCCTTGAACGTTATTGGCTAGTTACAGACATATGAAGTGTGGATATATTAACTGAGCTTCCGACATTAGGCTTATTCGTCTATCTGTTTGGTCACTTTAGGTTAGTTCAGTTTCTTAAGAAACTGATCTGATTGTTTTTTTTAAATAAAGTAACCAAACTGAACTAACCAAACTCACCTTCATTTACTCTTCTACTAACCATCCTAAAATTATTTTGACGGTAAACGGTTTGAATATTGGTCACTTGTACTTTTTTTAATGTTGTTGGTTTGGTGACTTCAGATTTTTGGTTTGTTCTGGTTTGTTCACTTTAGCCAAAGTCAACTAACCAAACAGATAAACGAATACCCCTACCAATTTCATTGGTAGTGTGCATGCGAGCACTACCTTGTTGAAAGTAACTTTCCTGTAGTTCATCGTCGAGCATCATATTTACGAAGGGTGTCAAGATTTCCGTTCTGTAGCATTCCACATTCAGTATTGCTAGACGATGTAAGCACTTTGGGCTGCTGTTTAAAACTTTATATTTTGTATTGAAAAATATAGGTCAAACTTAATTTTTTTTGTGAATGCAATGGTGCTTATTCACGTTCCACAATTTCATATTCTGCGAATTTACATAACTGCACCATAACAAACCGATCAATAGATTGTTGACAAAATTCTTGTCCTTTTAGTATCTACAGGTAGTATTTCATGGGTTGCTTGCAAACGGTAAGTAGGTAAATATAAGTCATGCTTAAGAATGCGTTTGCAAGTGCCATAAGAAAGATCGAACTCATGTTATGAATGCCGTACAGAGACTTGAGGACTTAACGACCAATTGCCTAACGACTTCGACATTGTTTTCGTTTCCAATTGCAGGTCTACCACGCTACCAGTTTCTCTACCCAGTTGCACAAAACGGTGAATAGCTGTGCAAAATAATCGCAGGGTACAAGTTTATCAGCCAATTCTTGCAGAAAATTTACAACAACGTAGCAGGAAGTAACTCATATTATAGAAAATGTGAAGTATTATGTAATCATTGATGACCAAGTTATTGCATTGCCCCATCGACATCGATTCCCAATAATGTACTAACATCACTGGAGTACATTCGAAATTAGATCTAAATGCTAACCAATTTTTTTTACCAAACTTTCTTTGGTTTAAATTTGGTTAGAGCCAATTGCCTTAGGGTAAGAAAAACAACTTTTGGCAACATTATACAGACCAAGATCAGCACCAATGTATTCATTTATATTCATTTAGTCAGAAATGCAAATTCTGATAAAAAGTTACAGATGAGCTTTATTCAAAACTCATTTCTTTCTTACCCTACTGTCAATTCTAATTCTTTATTCTATCCTATTAAAATACTCATGCATACATAATTTACACAAGAAACTTCACCAATGAAGCGTGCTTAAACCGTATGCATAATCCCTAAATTCCAAACCACGATTCTTAAATTTCTCATTATCTCTTCAAATAAACTTAACTCGCTGTAATACAGTACGACTTCACATCAAAAAACGACATCAATAAATTGAGAGCGAAGCACGGAGAAAACAATTCGAAGTATTTTTCTTCGTGCGGCGAATAGTTAAGATTGTGATGCCCTCAACTTGTTTCGCAGGAAGATTGATGAGGTCGTAGAAGAAGTGGTTTTATTCGTAAAACTCAAGTTATGTTTTCCCATACGAGGGATGACGTTTTTATTATTCGGGAGAGTGCAAAATAATAATGCCCCTCCCAATATAGGATACGTATTAGAAGTGTGAAAAGAAGAAGAGCGATGTATTGAAATGGAGCAAAGATAAATGATATCCGAAAAGAGTTCCGAAAGCTAACTATATGCAAAGAGGCTTTTTATCGATGTTATTGCCGAGAAAAGCGAACCGCTAAAAGTGTATCAGTTGAAAGTTTCTAGCTATTGCGGTTATGTTTTTTTTAATTCAAGGTTATCTATCGAATAATAGAAAAACCAGAAAAAAATATCCGGCAATTGTCTCATAAATCTGACCGACGAAATCAGAGCATCATTTGTAAATCAAATAAATTTCGGTCAGAGATTGACGACATAAAATTCGCACTCGACTGTTCGCGGTGTAAAAAAAAAACTCGGAAATCTGGCGTGGGTTGCGGTTGATGTGTCGACCGAATCAGAAAGGTAGATGTAGGCCGCACATCGAAATGGTTACAAATACGAATAATATAGTACGTACACTCAAATACGTCCACTTCGGAGTTGAGCCAGAGGCGTATAAAGAATTAGAGCACTTGTCCTAAAACCGCAAGCCATTCAGGTAACGGTAACTGCCACTAAAATGTCTCATCTGCAATTCCCGCTGATAAATCACCTGGGGATAAATTTCACGGGAATCCTATCTATCCCGCTTAATGAAGTATTTCACACGACGACGCTTTCGAAACGAATTTTTTTCTTCATCTCTTCGCTTTTTGAATATGCTTTAATGATCACGGTACGACTCTCGACGGATATCTGCAATTTTTTAATAATTTCTGAAGCACTTATGCATGGAATTTCGTCTGAAATACAGTCTAGTAGTCTGGTGCTTTATACTGCCGCGAAGTATTTAGTCCATATAATAAAAGAGTGTTGAAATTTCAGGTTAGAAATGTAGCGTTGCCATAATCTTTTACCAAGTAGTTATTATTAATATTCAAAAAATACTTTTCCTTCAGCTCTTACGACTGCTGCTGCTGTTTATTGCATACATTTTACGGTAACTTTAAGAGCAAACATTTCTGGAAGCCTTCTATAGGATGTCTGTAGCACATCCAATGTCTCTCAAGGACATCTTTTGATGTTAATGCATCAGTCGATGAAGTTGCACTCTCGTTTGTAAAACTAGCTCTTTGATATTTTTAAAGCGAAAATGTCTGGAATTATTTGGTGCAACACCACTGCTACAACCGATGACTCTGACTCTCTTATTTCTTTCTATTATTGCAGAATATACATTTCATAAATCCCAACTCTATGCTAATTTTCAAGCAACTAATTCTAACAAATTGGTTCTCATCTTCATTATGTTTTTTCCAACAGGATAAGCACAGAACTCTAATGGAATGAATGGTTATTCCATCAACAAAGCAAATAATGGCTAATGTTATAATTTATTACTTTGGCGTGGTTGACCAATGCGGGTTTCAGTTCGACTAGACTCATTTCCACGCCTTCTTCTCCAAAACTCAGTTGGAAATATTCTAAATGACTCAAAATCGAATTCTTTTGGTCATAGTAAGAGCACTGCGGTATCTCCAAAGTCTTTGCCAATGCCTGTTTCAGTTCACCTAGACTCATTTCGACACCTTAGTTTTGCGTCCACAAAACCTAGTTGGAATTATTCGAGATGAAACAAAATCAAATTCAGTTCTGATCATAGTAAGAGCACCATAGTTTGTCAAAAGTATTGACCATGGAAATGATCTATTAGCGTAGCGTTTCTATAACAATATGTATTCTAGCAGTTTGCTAAACTTCTAGAAATGGCAGAAAAATCTACACCGACCCCCAAAGCCAATAGTCAAGACAACAGAGACACTATTTTGATGAACTAGCTTTTTGCCCTTGCTACTCACGACTCCTGCCTTGCGAAGCAACAATGCCATCTATAACTACTTCTTCAGATACTTGGGTCTTAGTAGTATCATCTAAAAAGTTAACAGGATCCATGTTCGCGACTATTTTGGAGTTATTTCTTGATATTTGCTACTCTTTGAATCTTCCTTTCTATTGCGCTCTTACTACCAGTCATTACTGACACTGTAGTACTAATGACTAGTAAAAGTAGTTCTTTGCCGATGATATGTTTGCAAGCTTCCCTTTTTCTTTTCTTCTCTTCTCTGAATTTTTTTGCTCTAACTTCGTTTAGGAGACAAATTATTATCCGCGCTGCTGGTGGCTAGTAATAAAATTGTGCAAAACATTCCTAACTGGCTTCGCGTTTCCATTACTACTTATTTCAATGCCGTAAAGGCACAGCTCTAAATTTAATCATAAAATTTTGGATATGTTAATCAAAACTAATCTAAACAGTACATGCATCTGATATCTATTACTAAATTTGTTTTATTTTGAGTAGGGCCCGCTTAAGTTCTCAGGTCTTAGCAGAATAGGTATCCAAATAAACCAGCTTAGTTTTATACTAAACTTAATTTTGCTTCTGATATAATCGTAGTTGAAAAAATTATCCCCAACAAAATCATTTTTTTGATACAGTCAAAACTTCTGATAGCAAACATGTCTTTAATTATGAGGAGGTCCCTCCTCTCTCCCTCACCCTCCCTCCCAAATGACAACCAAAAATGAAACATCGTTGTTCAATATCAAGGTCCTGCTGGTGGGTTTTAAAGTATTTCAATAAATGATAGATGTAGATATATTGCTTAAAAATTTGATCAATTAAATCTATTCCTCTAGCAATGCCTCAATCCGGTGATTCACTGGTCAGATTATTGGCTCTGGGATAATTTTTACGACATCTTGTCTTCAGTGAAATGTACAGCTGCAAGAATACTCGATTTTAGAACAATTCCTGTCTGAAAAATGTAGGTTTTTAATGCAGAAACTGTTGTAACGCATCCTTTGCCAGCCCCATCTTAAACATTTTTCGTTCAGTCTGCAATGATCGGCAGCAAACCTACTATCTTTTCAACAGTCTTCCTGTCTTTACTCACAATCAGTAGGTTTCTCTAGTAAATTCAGGCCTTTGTTCCCTTAAGAACTCTTTTGCCTGCCTGTCTTAGTGATCTTTGCCACCATTCTTTAGTCGTGATATGTATCTAATCGTTAAATGATATCGAAGGCTTCCACGGCTCGAGTCTCTATAATGAGGGTTTCCGGGTGTTGACCGTGTCTTGGTTAGTAAAATATATACAGTACAAAATAAAAATAAACTGCACAGGATATACAATAAACTCGACGTTTCGCCACTAATGTAAGCGGCTTCTTCAGGAGCAAAGAGGTTAACTGGGTGGGTACCAGAAGGTCACGATAACTCGACGTGTAAACCACGCTAGAGGCGAAAACCTTCTGGTAGGTGAGGGACGTCAGAAGGTCACGGTAACTCGACGTGTCAACCACGCTAGAGGCGAAAACCTCCTGATGCCAGATCGTCTAGTGCCTCGTCTTGTTTCACGCTCTAGTGGCTGCAAACCTAAGCCAATATTAATTTCCTCTAGGATCCACCTCATTTAGGACAGCTACGCAATACCAGACCAGATTAGAATCAATACTTGCTGAACTGATGGTGTTGTCAGGGTGAGAAAATAGCGACACTTTTACCTAACTCGGTCAACCTTTCCACCTACCTTACCTTGGAGCACCGTGCTGTCGTTGCTGAAACTTATCGAAAGAGGCGTTCAAAGTTTTCTTCCATGTGTACTAGCTCCTACACCGTACTTCGTTTTAGAGCCGTCTGTACAACTCTTATTGAAGTCATAAACCAGACATCTCTTACCTCTTGAACTTCAAACCGCCAACACATAAATTAGAATTGTTGAAATCGTTGCATTGTGGCCTACAAATTATTTAAAATTATGAACTAGGATGTATTGAGACACTATTTTCCTCCTACCTACCACCACAATCTGCGCACAAGAAGAAAAATGCGTTTGTGCTCCAGAATTCAGTTAGCACCAGCCAGAAACGCTGGATTTGGATTGTATTTCCGCATTTAAACTAATATACACACCTTTCAACGCTGATTTTAATTTAGTTTCTGGCGTAATGCCCTGTAAAATACACAATGTGTGATCAGAATCAAAAAACACTGGTCAAGAGTATAAGGACACAAGATAATGTACTTATAAGTCCTTTTCATAAGTTTACAACGAATACCTAGCTTAATATTTATAACTATAATAACGCGTTAGCTATCTCCCAATAAATAAACCATGAAAGTAGTAAAAAAAATAAATAACCCTACATTACGATGATCTTTGGAGTAAACTTATAAAGGACAAAGAAAAACGAACTCCCTCTTGAGACAGAACGGACAGATTTAAGGGTACGCCATTCTTCTGCGGACCTTTTGATAAAAATTAGATTCTTAAAGTTAAAGTAGGGGTGAAACCGTAACGCTGAATAGCCTTCGGTTTTATGTCACATTATGTGTTTTCAATGTGCCGTATATTTATTGCGCTGTCCCTTCAAAATATCGTAGTTCTTCTATTTAATAGCTATATATACGGATGCCCTTAATACCTGCCTATATAGGTGTCAAAGCATTCCTAAAAAAGTTGGTGGTTGACGAAATTATTTCATTAAGCAGCTTTGCAGCGTTTTCATCTCTGAGAGCCAATGTGGAAGGATTAAACCACTATTAGAATCTATTCAATAGAAAGTACTTATATGAATCATTTACTCTCTCATAGATGCATCCCTACATATCAAAGCCATTCGATTTTTTTTTCTACAGGAGAACTTAATGTAATTAGATGAGACTCTAGTACGACTAAAACGACTTTTCCGGCACAGTATAAGTATAAACCCTTACGAGTTCTATCAATTCTATTTAATTAATTTAAAATGGAACCTCCTTGTAACCTTTTCGGTGCTTTCGAATGACGACTCCGTTCGTTCTACATTGCTACCGAAAGTCTTTAATGCTCGGAATCAATCTGTATTATTGGAAACCAATGGATTCGGGAATGTAGTTGAGTAGGGTCAACACCGCCGAATTAATCTCAATACATTACGTGGAACGACCGACGAAAAAGGAGTAAAACGACTCAATTTAACTATTACTAAAATTTATTTTATGGACATTCCTACGAAATCCGAACGGAAAATTAAGAATTCCTGGTTCCATTGTTAGGTGGGTATGTAGTATCACGTTCGTGTAACGATCTGATCTCCAAAAGTGTAGAGTTTCTCTTAATTACTTTTCGGTATCAGGTTTACTTCCTGCTCATTTGGAAGTTTGCTGTAGAACTAAAGTTTTATTTTCTGCAATATAATTTAAATAATTTGGGGAAATGTTAATCGGAGGTTATGGGCGTGTTTTCAATTAACAAAAAGCGCAACATCAGCTCGTGCGATGCGATCATTGTATAGAATTTGGGTAGGATATACTTTTTAGAATCGAACTAACGAGAAAGTAAGAAGAGCGGATTTAAGAGAGATTGAGATAATGATACATATTATAGTAGAACGAAGTCTTAGTAAAGCCAGAAACACATTCGATAATTAACTTTCCATCGTTCACACGCTAAGGCCACTTAAACTCAGTCAACTGGTATCTGCTCGCCTGAATGGGTCGATTGAAAACAAGTGAAAACTAGGTAAGCCTGTTTGAGGAGGATGATTAGTGACGGTTTTGTATTGGAAAGGTATTTCTGCAAGAGAAAGAGACATGTCTATAAAAAACAAGTTGGAACGTTATTTCTTTCTACCGTGCATAACTTTCGCTCACCAAACAGAAGTCCCATGATTAACGCAATTTAAAACTTAAAAAAGTCGCCCTGTTTAGAAATTCACAAATAAAAAACAATTTTAAAGTTTGTGAAGTTGGATTCTGAAATGAAAGACTGTAAAAGGAAAAATGAACGGCAAATTTAGCCGTAAGATAAAGGTGTGTTTGTTTTTTTTTTGTTCTAAGTTTGACTTCGGAATATTTTAACTTTCCCTTCGATTACTAAGTAGTAATGAGTTTATTAAAAGTTATCTTCCGTATATTAATTATTCAGACTTCTGACTACAGTTATATTAAAATACATTCCTTTTTTTTACTTTTCCCTATCATCATCTGCGAAGGAGATTAGATGTACATACACAGTGTAAAATTAGTTCAACACGCAAACATTTAGGTGTTGGTGATTTATATATTAATCTACAATCTAGTTTATATACCAAACTTTCTAAGCTACGAATACGTGCCAAATAGTTAACACTCATAAAATCCTAGAGGAAAATTATTCGTTTCCGAATTGAAAAAGTTTGAAAATCAAAAGCTCTGCAACTCTAGCTATTTCCTCTTAAAACATAGCGCTTCCGCTATCATGCAAACTGGTAACAAGCAAGAATCCAATCATGTATGGTCGATTTAGGCATCCTGAAAGCCAGTAGTCTGTAGAAATATCGAATCAAGACATTGAACAAATGTTGAGAATGTTAAAGAAAGAACATGAAATGTCACTGTGGTTTGCTCCCTACTATTTTAGTTAGTGGCAAAACAACTTATTGTACCATGGAATCATTGAAAGATTAGTTTATAAATTTGTAGAAGACAAATCTATGATTTTGACCACTACAAATGCCACATCATAATGATAATGCACTTGAACTCATTAATTTTCATACTGAAATTATCAATTATACAACAAAGACACGACTGTGTTGCAAACTGCACTAGTAGTAAATCATCACTGCGTTAGCAACACTGTGCTGATTCTAAGCTGGTTTTGGATTGAGGAACCACCCTAAATGAGGTGAGTTCCCAAGTTTTCGTTTTATATTTTCTTTTAAACGTTGAAGTTTTTTGCGATTGAGGTTAATGCTTTTTGAGCATTTGTCCTTAAACATCCACCAAGTTTAGTACTCGGTTGGAGTAGATAGTAGGTTTACTCGACTCAATCAGACAATAAAGGCGTAGGTTGAAGGCTGTGAGTTCTCTATATTTCTCTCTTGCTATTTATGAGCCTCTGTATTCCATTGAAATTCTTACTTGCCACAAAATTGAATTATAAGACTCGGTCTTGTCAACTGCCCAAACACCTTTAGTTATTGCGCCACTTATTATTGCTGCTTCAATATAATATTTGATTAACTTCAAATTATGTTGTTTTATCCAAATTAGCTGTGAGGAGTTGAGGAATATAGTTCACTGTTCGTCGAGGTGCACCACACTTTATTAAGTTTTACCCACTCTAGAGGTAACGTTGCCCTTGAAAATGCGGGTTGGAAGTTAGGTTCAGTAAATTCATTCCGCTGGGAGCGCCATTATCTCAAGGGAATAAAGTTGTTCATTTGAAGCGCTTCTGTGTCTCTTGTTGGTGGTTGATTATTTTTTTTTTGTATAAAGATAAGCCAGCTGTGTAGCGCAGTGCCTAGCGCGCTCGCTTCACAGTCTGGTGGTATCGGGTTCGAATCCGATGCGTTCTTTCTGAATTTGGTTTTCTGTAGTTTCCCAAATTCCACGGCAAATGCGAAAAGATAACATCTTAAGTCGGTCTACAGCCGCGGGCGTAATAATAACTCATGGCCAGCCGATGCCCCCTGTAATTGGCGCAAGCTGTTGGGGGATGCTAAGGCATGAATTATTATAATTATTATTATTATTATAATGCTTGGTGAATGGGCAAACAGTCCTGTACGGCATCGGAGCTTGTATATGTACTATCGTAGACCCACACTCTGAGGGCTTCAACAATAACTTGAGTCAAGTGGATGAATCTACGGATATTTTTTTAATGAATTAAATTCTCTGGTTTCTAAAATTTGGGTCCGGTGAGCTCTTATCTCAGGGGTGTTCACGAGTAATGCTGAATATTAACTAAGATTAAATAAATTAACTAACATCAACCTCACTCCTCTCAATAATACACAATTTTTTTTAATTACACAAATATTTATTATAAAAGAAACATGTAAATAAAATAACATACGGAATAAAATTAATTTGTTCAATTAACATAAAAAAGAAAATATGTACTAATCTAATAAACAATCTTTATTAAAAATATTACCTATATTTGGCGCCCTCTATTTATATCTGAATAACATTAACGTTAATAACAGAAATCTACTTGATCGGCCTTATATTGGTTTACGTAAATAATTTCAAGGTCAAATTATGGCTTGGCGTCTGTTTTCGATGGTTGAAATAATTCAATAAAATAGTACTATCAAGTACTATTTCTACGTAAGTTAGTTATAATAGGTACAATTGCTTTTATAGGAAATTAATTTAGTGAAATAAACAACGAATTCATCAAAAAGGCAACAATAAGAAAATGGATCGGAAATTCTAACCTTACTCCTAGGATTGAGTTTTATCTGGGATTACGGCCTCGGAAAAGGGTAAATCTGGATAGATGTGTGTAGATTGGGTCCGTTCTGGTACTTAGAAAAAATTAAATTACGGATTAATATTCAATTTAATAAATAATTTTAGATACAAACCCTGGCTGCCCTGGCGTCGGTTTTCCAAGAAGACAATTACACAACCAGTTAACTCGTTTACGATCCAAAACATACTCTCCCATAGACAAATACTATTATACCTATATTAGATATAGACGGCCATCTATCGTGTTAACGAAAGAGAACGTGGTACCCTAGCGGGCGTAGTACACACTATGTAACAAGCGGGAATTTTGAATTTAATCGGCTATTTAATGCGTTTAAGTATATTTTTTTAATATCAATAGAGAGAAGAACATTTTAGGTGTGCATTATTTATTCAGGTGCGTTTTTATACTATAGCAAAATACACAAATATGTTGCGTACTTGAACTTACAAAAGTCTGTCAAAGTCAAACTATAATATGAAGGCGCACATTCTGATTGAATACCGCACACCTAATGTCTTTATTATTTCCAGTGGCGACGCCAGGGGTGGGCGCGGTTGGGCGACTGCCCAACCAAAAATTGCTCTCGCCACCCGTTCGCCCAACCTGATGAAATGTTAAATTAAATCATAAAAGTAAATAAAATAGTGCAAAAAATAAACCTCCTATGTCAATACTAGACCCTATTTAAATAATAATAACACAAATAAAAAATGTTAGTTTAACTTATAATAAGATATACCTATTTTATTTGGCACAGTACAAACACAGTACACATTAAACTTCGGTTGGTGTCTCAGATCTTGCAGTTCTTCTACAGGAATTTAATTTAGTATTTCACGAACTAAATAAATTATGTAACATTACCATAACCATACCCTTTTCAAGCGCCAGTTGTGAGAGATCGTTTAGTGGCTTAATAAGTATAAAAAATTATTTAACGACCACAAGAGACGTTCACAGATTTGGGAATCTTATATGTTGTAAAAATTGTGGTAAAAACATTAGACTTAGATGTAATTGTTGATTCTTTTGCCACTAAACATAATAACAGAAGAATAACTCTTTAAATGTGTTATAGCTGTGTTTTCTTGTAAAATAAACTTTAAAACAATGTCATGTTTTGTTATTCAATTTACTCCGTAAATTAACAAAAATTTGTACTGTTGGAAATAATATAAATTTTTGCTGCCCACCCTCGAAATTGTTGTGCCGGGTGTCGCCCAACCGAAAAAGAAAGGCTGGCGCCGCCACTGATTATTTCTACCACAATGTGGAACACGACACGAAAAAACCATTATTATTTGAAAACTGAATTCAATGAACACACTGAATTTCAATAATTTCGTAATTTGGGTTAGAACAGGCGAAAAAGTTAACCAGTAAAACCAACAAACAGCCGAAATTGAACTGAATCATGACTAATGACTGAATCATGATATAAATATGTCGATAATATTGATCGCGTCAGATGTGCGTCGATATTTACAGATAGCCGCGCCATCTGGTGTCCGTAGTAATAAAAAGGGTCCTATTCTAATTCCCATTGCTTTACTTGATTGGGTATGATACTCTCCTTAGTTATTTAAAATTTTCGGAAAAATTGATATCTAATTAATCGATGATTTCTATTGGTGAAAATTGAAAACAATTTTGATATAGACAACTTGAAGACATGAAAAAAAAATCAATTTCCCTTAATTTAATAATTTCTTATGGTTAGTTTTCACTAATATATGTAACTTTTCTACCTATTAACATCATTTGATTTCAGATATCCTTTTACATAATATTTTCCATTAATTCAAACTTGGTTTTTTACAAAATTTTCTTAATGACATTTTCTGGTGAGTTCTTGGTTACTTAATTTCTTTTGGCCTAAATTATTGTTTAAATTTTACATAGATAATGAGCTTTATAGTTCGCTTTAAAATTAATTAATGAAAGAATTTCAATGCTATCCAACTTGGTTTAACCTGTCTGATACTCGGTCTCTTGATACAACATAAACCGTCCTTGTCACATTGCACCTCATAACAGCTAGGTCTTGCCTAAGTCTTCCAGCCGGTCTAAAGATTTAGTTTTTAATTAACCCCTTGTACAAGTATTTTAAAGAAAATAATAAAACTGAAATTGTCTTTATACAGTACATATATGGAAGAAAGCTCAGAGAATCTTTTTCAATAAGCAAACAGACGACGGTGTTCCAAACTGCACTAGTGGCAAATCATCAATGCGTTAGCAACACTGTGCTGATTCTAAGCTGATTTTGCATTGAATAACCGTCCTAAATGAGATGAGTTCCCAAAGGAAATTAACATTGGTCTGGGTTCACAGCCACAAGGATGTGTAGGAAAACCAGGCGGCGGACGATTTAGCTAGCTAAAGCTCCTCTACGTCATTTGTGGGCGTTTTGTTCGATACCACCAAATTGCAAATTAAGTCCATCAACGAATGGATACATAACAAGTCCAAGAAATTGTGGTAAAAATCGACAGAACCAAAACTGGCAAAAGAGTTCTTAAAGGATCAGAGGCCTGAATTTACTAGAGAGCTACTGAGTAATGACAGGAAGACTATCAAAATGGTAATAGGTCTACTGTGTCTCACCTAATCTAATTTAGAATATGTAGTGTTCCTAACAAAATTATAGCAGATTTTAAGTATCCACAGCAACTAAACGTAGACTAGTGTAACACCAAAAACTAGGATAGACACAATTAAAACGAAAACAACTGAATTACACTGTTAAATATTAATTTAAAATTGTATATGCGTTACAACATTATTATAATATCTACACCAAAATGTGTCAGCGGTAACGATAAATATACTATTCTGAATTTATATCCTGTTCCATAATATGATTTGCGTATCAAATGTAACATTGCACAAATTTTGTGTATTGTGTTAATATTAAAAAAATTAATGAAAAATCAATTGCGATCCTAATTTATTACTGATTTCCAATTTAAATTTAGTGTAATTGTATGTAGTCTGGCAGAGAAACGTGATTAAATAGTTTATTTACTAACGCCGTCACATACAGACTTATTTTATTAATTATTTTAGCTAATTTTGCTATAGCTATTTACGAGGTATTATTATACTGGATGTATTTTTGAAATATCTCTTCGCACATTTTACATACACGGCGAATATCAAAAATTATTTAAGGTGGATCTGCAGATATAGAAGAGAATATATTTTGATGTCAAGATAAAACTTCCTCGTGAGGAAACCGTAAACATTCAACTTTATCCTCCGTGTAGTGGACGAACTGCAGGAGCCAATTTAACTCTGTCGATTTTAATTACTTGTGCAAATCTACGTGAGTAAACTACCGGGCGCAGTTAAAGCAACGTTAGATCCAATTTCGTATTTTTATAGAAGCAAGTGAAAACCTATCTAGGTTCCGAGAGAGGTATTCACTTCAGAGTGCACCCAAACACGTAGTGACTACTCCTATACATTGAAGAACAATTTACTGAGCGCTGCTTACAGTTCAATAATGGTTTAGAAAATATATTATTTTATAAATAATTATTATGAAGCAAAATGACCAATGCTTATGAAGCAAAATGACCAATGCTGTCTTTAGAGGATTTACTATTAAAGCAGCTTACTGGGATACCAAGTATTACACAATATATCATTTATACAATATTGTATTAAAATTAAATTTCAATTTAAACCTTACTATTAGGGTCTAATTGATTCGCGCTTTGAATTTACGTTGCTAAAATAAAATAAAATTTTGATTTGAAATTTCAAAATGAATCTCACGTTTTCAATAAAATGTATAAGTTTCAACGTTACCATAGCTGCGCGCCAGCTTTATCGATATCAATTCACATCCAAAAGCGCGCAGCTGTCATTTAGTGTTATTAGAGTTCGATACGATGACATTATAGTAAAATATAATATCCTCTGTCTGAATATTTGAAATCTGCAGATAAGTTCGAGACATAAACGTAACAAAAAATGCATTGTCCGGATTCGGAGCCTATGTACAAGACGTCAGATTTTTACCGCACCTGTCAGCTACCGAAAAGGTTCGAATATCCTTCCTGGTTTCACGGTTACGGCATTCAGCAACAGCCGCCGCAGCATCCCTTTTACAGGACTACATCCAGCGATTACGGAAGGTGAGGTAACTGTGAATTTTCTCTAATTATTTCGCCCTCTAATACCCGCGGCCCGCTTGTCTTCAAATCTTCTTGAAAGCGCGCTTTTGCAAATTTGAAATTTATATCCTGCGAAAGACTTATTTGGAATTTGCCCGGTGCCAAAGGGAGTGATTTATTCTAAGTATGGCTAATCTTTATTGTTGTTTTAATCTCCCCTCTTTGCCCATGTTTTACCGTTTAGGAGATTACGTATCCGTTCTGTATTAGGTTAGTTCTACTATTATGGTGCGTGAATAATAAATTACAAGATTTCAAGGAGTCAAATGATTTGTGAAAGCCGTACGACTGCCTCTATTTCATTCTGATCGTAGATGTTTCATTTGGAAAATCTTGTTCGGATTCCATTTTACGGCAAAAAGTGAATATGTATTCCAATAATCTGTCGGATTTGCAATTCGTGTTTTGTGTTTGTTACATATTGTACGTATTTATTTATTTGTTTACTGGTACTTCTAACAAATTGCTTCTCCACTTTTTCAAATGGTACTGTCCTGTCTCTTCAAGTACCTAGTTGAAAAAATAAGATGTTTGGAGGTCTGGAAAATAGTCCATCTGTAGCAGCAATGACTTCCTCATTTACGACAAATCTCTTTCTTTTTAGGAATAGCAAACAAAGCCGTTTCTCTTACAATACTGCACGAAACCGGGCCAATAAATCGTTGTAATATTGTCCCGTGATCGTCCCTCCCTTCTGCAGATAGTTGATGAGGATCACAGCTTGGGAATCGCAAACAATGGTCGCAATGATCTTTCCGGCCGATGGAACGGATTTTCTTCAGAGTCGAAAATATATTTTCTCTATTGTTTTCTTTCTTGATTTTATGCCAAAATAACATTAAAACTACAATAATAATTTTTTCTTCAGTATAAACATCTGTAAGTTATGTAAAAACGAATTCTCTTCCTAATTTTATATTAATCGAAATAATATACTTAACAAATCATTTGTTTCAGATATCCACCTACCGTTCATAGCGTCCCAACATCATTTCACCCTAATTCCCAACAATTCACGAACGCTCTGTCGAAGACGGGAATGTACAGGAACTATTCACTGAACACTGGATTGGATACATCTCCAGTTTGATAAATTCAATCAACCTAGTGACATCTACCACAGAAAAGCTGCATTAAAGGAAAAATTTTTTGTGCAGTATACTGTAATCGTGTACGGAGTAGCAATTTAATTTAAACTATCTTAATTTATATAAAATAAATTAATAATGACAGAATGTTATGATCTATCAATATTAAATAGCAACATTTATCAGTATAACATTGGAATCTGCATTTCATGTACATAAATTGTTTTTGTGGGGACATGTGGCTCTATCTTAAAATCAGCGGAGATATTTGGAAAGTTCTTGACCAGTTATGATAACGTAGGTAGCTTTAATGCAGCGAAGTATCAGCATAGATAGAGGGATTAGTATATAGTACACTGTAGATATCTATGTACCGACGACTAACGTGTCTCGAATTGGTAGTAAGCGATCATATCTACAGTAGATAGCGCTAGAAAATATATTAACAAGGGAGTCGAGTCACTTGCTAGATAGCAAATATCGCCTGTACATTCAATTGCTGACGTAAGAACGAGGTAGGTGGTTAGAAGAAGATTAGGCGGTAAAATTTAAATTTGCCAAGTATATGCCTTTTTCTGTATAAATAGTAAATAATCTAGCAAAAATTACCTAAGACTAGGCGCGTACTTTAAAATGGGACGATTTTATAGCCAAAAGTGTATGAAGCAGATATTTTCCTTTACATTATTATTTCGATTGTATATGTTTATAATTTAAAATAATCTTATTATCCAGATAGTTTTTCCACTTGATAGGTCAATGATAACACTTGCAATTCTAACAAAAGTCAAATTTATTCCAAAACCTGAATTTCTTTGTCTGTAGATAATTTTGTTGATAGGCATGGCTACTTATTTATTTATAATTTGACACTAAATAAATGTCAATTTTATTCCACTGAAGAAGTTGTTACGAAAACCAGATTATAAATTTTGTAAAGGTTTTGGAATAAATTTGACTTTTGTTAGAATTGCAAGTGTTATCATTGACCTAACAAGTGGAAAAACTATCTGGATAATAAGATAAGTTAAAAGGTCATAAAAATAAATAAATATTAATTTAAAATAATACAAATATGAAAGTCAACCAGCCCCATTGGACCTGCTTTCTAGATTTTTGTGAAGTGCACCCTGAATTATTAACAAATAAATTTAGTGTTCCTCTGGGCAGAGCACATTTGGAATGGTATTGTGAACCAATTAGATTGTTTACGGTACGGTACAAGAACCATAGATGAATGGAGAATAACAATTAAGATTTAAAATTAATTTGACAGTCACCTAATAGAGAGACTTCTACATCTTTTTATTGGTTGATCCAGGTTTATGTACATATAAAACACAACACAATTTACTTTTGTTCCAACTCAGCTATAGATTCTATGGAAAGCAGCAGTTATGGCCAATAAACGACGTCTTCTACGGTTAGCGCTTCCGAGTTTGTGATAGTATCTCAATTTATGTTCTAATACCAATATGAAAGCATAAGCATGTCTACAAAGTTTTAGGACCTGTTAGACTTTTGGAACGAAGGCATATTTCTACTAACGAAACCAATTTTATTGACATTTTTCGCTAAAGTTTAATTGAGGGAAAATTTTTACACTATAACACTATGTATTTCGAAGGTTAAGCTAATAAGTTACGACTTAACACTTGCTGTACTTTTATAGTAGCTTCGACGTAAATTTGTGACATAAAATACGATGTGCCAAAACCGTTTGCTTTATCTTTTTAAAGACCATATCTTCTTATGTATGTATGTATGTATGTACATAAATAAACATATACGCACTGTGTCCAATGTAAGTGCACCAGGTTGGCAACGCCAGATTTAATTTGGTAAAAGTACAAAATTTCCTTCTTTGAATGGGTAACTCCATTCTTAATATGTTTAATTGTCAAAATGCAATAAATTTGTTCATCTTCTCATATTATGGAAAACATTCCACAGCATTCCTTCTGTAATATTTTGCACTTGGTGTGTAACTGTGAAGCCGATTGCTGCAAACTTTATCACCAAACAGGAAGAAATCCAGTGGAGTCAAATCATTCATAAAATTCTTCTAGATAGTTTAATGTAGTGCTAGTATTCTCCATCTTGTTGGAAGTATTTACGAGTTAGTTCTAGTAGCTACTACTTTTAATAGGAAAAGACTAGATTCTTCAAGAATATGCGGATTCTCTGCTGAGCACGAGGATCATTCTGGGAAGCCACGAATCCTGATAAATGAAACTAGACTTCGTTTGCTCAAAATCTTCCACACTTAGAAACTTCAATTTTGATAGGATGCATAAGCAATTTTTTGTTTGTTGTACTTCCACGAAAAATACAATTCTTTAAATCACACAGAGATCTATTGGAATTGCCAATTTTTCAACAAGTTTCCTAAGACCGACACTCATTCGTTGGCTGATATCGTCCACCATCATCTTCTGTCAGTACAGATGGTGTTTGATCCGTCTACCATTTTGTAACGGTACCAGTTTCCATAAAATTCTGCACCAGTTTCTTATGATGACCTGTAGAAGTTTCAGGGACCATCACATCTGGATACTCATGATGGAACTGTTGGAGCTATAGTGAATAATCACAGGCAACAGACTAAAGAATTAAGTGTAAATACATGAAATCCAAAAAGTAAGTATGACGTCAATGGGAGGGGCTTATTTAAACCTGTCCAACCTATAAAAATAAAACTGAAGTAATTAGGTATGTATATTCTTTCGAAGCAGGGATTTTTGTGTTGACAACCCCGAGCACTTCGAATTGGATACTTTCTGTATTACTCAGAATATAGAAACATCCTCTTGCCTATATTGTCTGTAAATTTAGAAGAAACGATTCAAAAACGGAAATTTTGTTTTTAATTATTTGACTGACTGGAAACAAAGCTCAACAATCAATCTTGTGCAACTATGAGCTGTGTATACTTTAATTTGATGTTCAATTCATTGCAGATCCTCTCACCATCACCTTTGCAGTTTGATGTAATTTATACGTAAGCACGTAAGACAAACTGAGTACAGTACCTACAGAATCTTTTCTACAAATGTCGAAAACTGGAAAACAAGCAGGCGCATCATTATGTATGTCTCTGTAATTCTTACCACCGATATTACAAAAATTAAAGGCCTCAGCAATGCAATTTACTAAAACAGGGTATAGGTATTTGTTCTCTGAACTTCTTTCTGAGACGTGCACATGAGTGCATATCTAGGCTAAAGATATACTTATAACATCAGTTTTAGTAACGGATTCATGTGAGTTCCTCTCTCTTCACCTGTTACTAAGGTTCACAACTAATTTTTTGTTACTGATGTATGTAAATGATTGCTGACTTCCAGAAAATTTTCGTCTGATCCGCCTCTTATCTAATCGTGAAGTCTCCACTTTAATACCTTGAGAAATGGGTAACCTCGAAGTAGTCATTCATGCATCCTATTTCTATTTTCAGGCCAATTCCTGTTTTGCCACATATGTAGGAGATAGTGTTAAGTATATCTACTTTACGGAGAACCAATCTTTTATATGTTTTGCTGTCTTAAGGGATAAACCAATTTGTAAGGAGGGTCTAGTAACTTTTCTAATGCTCTCACACCAACATTATGGAATCAAATTTTGAAAAATATATACGCTCTAGTCAGAATTTTAAACTCAGTTTGACCCAAAGAAGTTGCTTGTCATAAGAATCAATTCTGATTCGATAAATTAAATTTGTCGTTTTGAATGTTCAGAAAATTGACTAAAGCGATAGTTTTTGGTTTGCTGATCGGTGTTGGTTATATTTGCAAATGAAGAGGATATTAGTAAGGTGGAAAAAGTATGCTAGAAAGTAACTAGCTCAATCAAACGTGGACAATCAACCATAAACAAGCATATTTTTTAAAATTTTATTCATTATTTTATAGTACAAAAATAATCTCTTAAGTAAAAATTTTAAAATTTTATTTACATTTATACATATCACTACCACTATATTCATATACATATTTATTGCACACAATACGAATTATAAAAATGTTGAAAGAGCAAAGAAGCAATACAACTAATATAAATAACAATTTCATTACCTAAATTAATTATTAAGTGGAAGGGATTCATGTAACCAAATACATCTTCCGTCGGTGAAATCTGCTGCAGAGTGTCCGTTTTCCGACTCGAGTATCCACTTCGTAGTTAAAAGGCCTTCTACGCCTACTGGGCCGCGAGCGTGGATTCTAGCCGTACTAATTCCTACTTCAGCACCTAATCCAAATCTAAATCCATCTGCAAACCTTGAACTGGCATTGTGGAAAACACAGGCGCTATCCACTTTTCGTAAGAAGCTCTCAGCATTATTTTCTAGAAGGAAATACGATTTTAAAACAGTTAACTCTTTATTTTATGAGAGTTGCAATTTAATTTCATTAAACTGCACATGCATATAAAGATTAATCGTAGTGCTACATATGAAGAACAAATTAGCACATGGAGATGGCGATTCTGTTGACACTTAGTCATAGTTTGAGTAGTTAAACCACTAACATTATAAAAGTCTGTTTTCAAAAGAATACACTAAAATAAATTTACTTACTATTTTCAGTAATGATAACTTCAGTATGACCGCTTCCATAGGTATGAATGTGGTCAATAGCCGATTGTATATCCTTAGTCACCTCGATACAACACTCCAAAGCACCATATTCATACTTCATCGTCTTCGCAGGCGGTGGTCCGAACGTCAATAATTCAGATAATCTGGGGCCAGAATATATTTTAACGCCTTCCTTTTTCAACATGTTACACACGTCTGAGAAGAAATCGCCATCCATCAGATCCTCATGAATAAGCAAGGTCTCCATGGCGTTGCAGGCAGCTGGGTAATCACATTTAGCATCGCGTATAATGCTGATGGCTTTCATTAGATCGGCATCCTTATCAACGTAGACATGGCATATACCTTCGGCATGACCCATCACTGGAATGTGTTGACTTTGCTTCTGAATCGAACGGACAAGGTCACTGGATCCACGCGGGATTATTAAATCGATGTGTTGTTCCATCGATAGTAGGTCACTTATCTCTTCGCGGGTTGATACCTAAAAAGGTAATGTTTTAATGAAGTTTGCCTTCCTGAATAGATTAGAAATCATACAGGAAAGATGTTTAGAATGGTTTAGTCGTTTCACCAAACATAGTAGAGAATTTTGACTAAATGCACAAGCAAATCCTTTAAAACTAATGTTTGAGATGCCTCTCCACATGAACTACATAATTACTTATTTCAGCCATAAGATCTGGGCATTGCTTGTGTTTAGCAACACAATATAATAGATTTCGTTGTTGTCTATCATGTGTCGTTAGAATTAATGTCTCTGTGGAGCTTTTTTGCAGTTAAACAAAAATTGCTACTTGGAATTGAATATGCTTTATCGGATTAAAGAATTTGCAAAAACTATATTACCGTTTTGCCGATTTGACGGAAGAACACTTGGCAAAATAATATATTGAGATACTTGTATAGATGAGCATGTCGCCTTAAGTAAAAATTTACTGGCAAGTGAAGCTACTAAGATTTTTGATCATTAGTTTATTTTCCAATTGATTTTTTTGATAATCATGGTTTTAAACTAGTCTGCATTTGAAACTTTTTCAGGTGTATTTGGAAAAAGTCTAACTAATATTGGACGGAATATTAGATTGAATTTAAGATTTCTTTTAAAGCGACTAAAACGACTAGAAGCGTTGAAAATTCACTTAGCCCACGAAAACTAAGATATTAGAAATAGTTGGACAGCTTATCATTTTTAGGAATATTAAGTTTCCAAAAGTAAGTTAATCAGACTTTCCATCACGTTTTCAGATATGGTAAGTACGTGTACCGCACAGGCACTGCATCACTGTTTTACTCAATCTCATCTTATTTCAGTTACCACTTTTGTATGTAATGCAGCAATTCTAGCCCAAATCCAGCAGATGCGTGTTCCACTTTCAGTATTTTTGCTTGAAAAATGGCAATATTGTCATGTCTGTGTTCTTTGATACCACCACAACGTTTCTCAACAAGAAGTAGGTGTATTGCTACAAGAATCCTCAGGAAGAGTCTTTGGGAAAGCCTTCTCAACGGCAGTTATTGATTCGATTCCTATCAAGTTAAAACGGTCTATTTTTATATCTAACACTACGGCCCACCGTGCCTATTGTATTGTTTCCAGTTTGATTTGGTTTTACTCGAACAAGTTAGCTCCTTTCATTAGGTTTAAGAACCTGTTCGGTAAATCTTTCTCCAGTTTCTGTAATTTGCCATAATGCAAGAGATAAGTTTTGGTTAGAAAACGGAAACGGCTGTATTTCGTTTTTAGTCACATCAATAATAAAGTAGCTAAAACCACTATAATTGCTTGGCTACAACTAGAACAAGACATTGACAGTATAGGAAAAGCCAGTAATGTACTATCACTGCTACTACGAAGAATATATTATTTGAGCCATACCTTCCTACTCATACAGAGTAACTGGAGTCTTAACTTTTATGTAGGAGTCATAAAAGCGGAGAATAGCTAAGGCAAAGAAATGACCAACTCACTCTTGGATCATGATGAACTTAACGTACGAACTAACGTAACTACATATGTACTTCCTAAAATGTGTACATGCGTGACCACATATCTTAAACTTTGGCTCCAATATTCTCTTGTCAGCTTTGTAAATAGGGAAGGGATTAGTTTATTTGCTGTAATCCAGTTACTTCCATTCTGAGTTTTATATTATGTAAGTTTCCAAATTCCGTAATAAATATCAAGAGAATAATTCAGTTGTCTTTGGCGGTAGTGGTAAGACTAACTGATGCGCAGCTTCGTTGCTGGTTAGTATGGAAACTAACTTGAATTGTCTACAAATTACAGGTAAATATTCTCGTTCGCAGTTACGACAGATTTGATATGTATTCGGCAGTAACTCATAAAAAGAAAGTCTAATCATAATTCGCTCTTTAAACAATTTTTGTGGGACCATGTTTCGCTTGTATATACATAGGTATGTATACCCATTTAATTTCAAGTTCAATAGTATATATTTTGCTTCCCAATACATTACGAAACAACACATTTTATTTGCTCATCTGTCATGTATCTTTTTTTGGAATAAAAATATATCTGTATAAAAAATACATACCAATAAGCCCACGAAAAGCTTTTCCCTTCGAATATCACGTACATACGTCAATATTGGAGACACTACGACGCTTTGGATTTTACTCTTCATATTCATTCATTCAGTTTGTAAGATATTTGCCATGCAAATTATATGAGCATCGTTCTTCCTTCCGTCTTTCTAAGACGATCATTTATTTGTAGATAAAGAAGATACACTTAATATCCACTTTTTTGCATTCGAACGAAAGATATCCTCTTTCACTTCATCAATCGTCGTCGTCGTTTTGATAAATGATTGTCTTTAACTTTTTTTTCGTTCTTTTGAAAGATGAAATATTGAAATCGCTTTCTGGAAGCCGTTTCCTTTAAAAATATTTTCCGAGCTCGCGAAAGCTACTGAAGCCTTAAAAAGGAAACTCTCGCGTTACTATTGCATTTATTTGGTATAACTTTGATTTCGGTTGTGGTTATCTTTATAAATGGTGTTTTTGAATAATATCATATTTTTTTTGTCATATGCTGCAGTATAAATTAGTATGGTTAGATAAGAATATTTCCCCTGCAAATAATTTTTTATAACCGCCTTATGAACCAATTCTGTCGACAATCTCATCAATCATTTGCTGGTAAGTGACGTGTTTATCATGAGCATTTAAATTTATATGTATCGATCTATTCATTCGGATATATCGTGAAAATAAAAGTAAGTCTACGGGAGAGAATTACTTAACATAACGTAAAAGCCGATTTTGCTGGTGCGTACTAATAGATCGGTTTTCTATTTTTATGAATATAGGTGCGTCAAGTTCCCGACTTAACAAAACTGTTTTTTCAATCTTGATTTGATGTATCATGTATTCGATATATAAACACTCGAGTCTTGAGGACCGTCATATCTAAAATGTGCCATATTTTCTTTGAACCGGGTGCTAATTGATCGTTTAATCTGTCCAATATATTTTGGATCACAGTAATTGCAATTAATTTCATAAATTCCAGAACTTTCTTCATCTCTAGTTTGTCCATATTTTGTTCCAATAAAGATTTTTAATGTATTGGGAGATGGACAACAAAAGTCATAATTTTCAGTTTTGAAAATCTTGATACGCCTTTAGATGCGACGTGGGAAGAAGTTTTATAAATTTCTTTGGTGGGTCTAGAGATTGTAACGTTACGGAATTACTAGGTAAAAAACCATTGTACTTAGCTATATCAATGATCCGGTGTTTGGTCACAGAAAATTTAACCAAATGGTTGAACAAAAAGTTAAAAGCTAATATTTTGTGTTGAATACTATGACTGGAGTGGGACATGATAAAGCGGTTTGTGCGAGTTTCTTTCCTGTATGCATGTAGTTCTATACTATTGCTATATTTAGCAACAAATGTGCCTAGAAATGCTATGCGAATGTTCACTTCTTGAAGAGTTTTATGGCCGTAAACTTAGTGTTAAGCTCATCTAAGAGTAGGTTACCAAAATACATACATATTTAGTGTTGACACTGTTAGTGTTTAGTGCCAGTGCTTATAGTGTTAGTGTCAGTGTTGCATGGAGAACATTTCGGAAAAAAAAATTAAATTACAAAGTTTTCCCAACTCGTTCATTATACATTGCGTTATGATTTGCATTTAATAACAGTTCTCAACACGTTTGATAAGACTACTGAACCCCAAGTGGTAGAATACAACCACATGCCACATTAGGTTCATGGAGAATATTAAATCAATGCCACACATCGTTATCTTTGACCTAGAAATCGCAATTACTAAAATTATTAGATTATATTAGAAATACAATTGAAAACATGTACTTAGCAGTATAAGTACGTGTTTGATAATAGCATCTAATTACATCAAAGTAATGAAATATTCAAAATATAAATTCCAGCTTTTGATTGTACTTGTATATTAGAAACACATGTCGTAACCACTTTGCAAAATTAGTCTGGTCTTAAGTGATTTTCTCAAAAGGTCTAATTCAAGTCAGCGTTATTAGTGACATTTATCCATTTCCTTTGAAGGGACATATATTATTTTTTTATTTTTTTTCTTTGTAGCATTTTTGATCTGTATTTGAACTTATGATCAAAAAACTGTGTCACATTATTTTCAAAATTCGGGAGCGCATAAATCAAGAAGATTAAGTAACTGTTATTTGAGTTCGAAAGATTTTATCAGATTCGTAGTATACAGCAACAAGTAATTCAACCGCTGGCTGTGAAATGTAAAATTTACCCAGAAGTGTATCAAATATCTTGTTCTTTGCATAGATTGTCAGGCACTGTATCCAGAGCTAGCCAGCATGGATGTTCTGAAAGATTGAAGTCGAACACTTATTTCAAGGGCTAAAGCCTTGGTCACACGGTATCATCAAGTTATTAGAAATTATGGAGTAGAAAAAAAACATCTATTGCCTAGAAACCTAGAAAACAGTAGGCAGTTGCAATTTCTTTAAATATGTTTTCCTATCACTATAACTAATCAATCCGGCTTTGTTTAACCTTCTTCTGACGGTTCTAACATTTTTAACAGTTTCGAGTTGATTACTTGTACACTTTCTGTCTCCCTGTTGTCGGACAAAGCGCTCATCCATTTGACTTGTAGCCCTTTTCCTGCCCTGGCCAGGTTTTCTATGGTGTGTTCCAATTTCCCTAAATTTTGTACCCATTCGACTAATTGTTGAATGATGAACACTTAATAAATTGGCCACATAACGCATAGTTTTTCCTTCTTCTAGGAAAGTTGAAGCTTTAACACATTGATCATTGCTTAAATGACGTGCCCGGTCCATCTTTTTTTTAAGTAAACTGTTAAATTTTGGTCTTATGGAGAACCTCATGAATTTCAACTTTGAAGATAAAAACAAAGTGGGTAACATCTGCCAAATAATGTTACAAAGTTGTTGGTGTTACCATAATACCTATAATTGGATGCAGCAAATTGAACCGTAATGTTTACAAAACTGCAAAACTGGTAAAAAGTGAAGTATTTAGTAGAAAAAAAAACATCGATGGTCTAGAAACCTAGAAAACAGTAGGCAGTTGCAATTTCTTTGAATATGCTTTCCTGTCATTATAACTATGTACAAACTTATAATATCTTTCAATGAATAATTCAATACACATTCGTCTTACACGAATCAGAGTGACATAACTATTACTTTCCTGTATATAACACACGCTCAAACTCTGGCTTCAGAAGGTTCTCGACTCTTGGAACAATGTGATTCTGCTTTTTGTGATTCTATAAATTCGATTACTCTGTTAAAGGAACAATGGACTAAAATTGTATATTTTTGTGTAGATGAATTGCAAGAAATTCTGAACGAGGATTATTTATTAAGTTGAAAATCTTTATTAACTTGAAAATCTAATCCTTATAAATGCTGACCTTAGAAGAAGTATTTTACAGAACGATTTAGAAGACCTTCCAGTTGTAGAATTTCGAATCAAGGTCTGAGAGGATAGATCAAGTTGTAACCAAGTAAGATTGACAGACCACACGCGAGGTTACGCCATAAGTGTTTAACTCCTATTCAAAATTAACGCACCACTATCAATTTTGTAATTATCTCTTTATTATTGCACTCATTATTTAAATTTAGAGTAAGTATTAACAAAAAAACTGAAGGCTAATACTTCGTAACACCTCCTCGAGTTATAATCGCTTGCAGTCCTTTTTGCTATTAAGTTCTGGATGGTTTCTTAGGTAAAGTTTTCCCATTCTACGAGGACAACACGCTGTAACTCTTGTCGGCTTATTGGGGCACTTTCCAAAGATGCTCTATCGGATTTCAGTGACGAGTGCGTGTTGTGAGGTCCTGCATTATCTTGCATGAATATAAAGGTATCCCTATAAATGGCGCAAACGGCATCACGTGGTGTTGTTTAATGTTTTCCAGATAAAATTCTGCATTCATAGACTGCAGACGTATAGAAACCAATTCTGTGCGTGTCTCGAAACATATTCCACCCCAAAACATTTTCGAATCACCACCAAATGGCTCCATTGAAGAAATCAGCAGTCATAAAATCTTTCTCCAGGTCTCCGCCATACTCTATCATGGCTATCTGGAGATTTTAGGCTCATCTCGTTTCATCGGTGAACAAAATTTTCTTCGAGTCATCGATATTCCACTGTACATGATCTCTAGCGAATCTTAATCTACCTGATCTGTGATCTGCAGTAAGTAGTGGCTTTGTTTAACCTTCTTCTGATGGTTCTAACATTTCTAACAGTTTCGAGTTGATTACTTAGTTCTTTACTTGTACACTTTCGGTTTCGTAACACTTATTGTCGGACAAAGCACTTATCAATTCGACTTGTAGCCCTTTTCGTGCCCTGGCCAGGTTTTCTATGGTGTGTTCGAGTTTTCCTCAATCTTCTATCCATTCGACTAATTGTTGAATAATGAATACCTAATAAATTGGCCACATAACGCATAGTTTTTCTCTCTTCTAGCAAAGTTGGAGCTTTAACACATTCATCATTATAATCAACCTTCTTGGATTTTCTTAACAGTCAACACTCTGACATCAAATTCACGATAGAGATTGAAACAAACGGTTCCCTACCCTTTTTGGATGTATTGGTTACTCGTTTGCAAAATGGTCACTTAGGACACTCTGTGTATAGGAAACCCACGCATACGGATCGATATCTTCACGCCAAATCACATCATCATCCAGCACAAAAACAATCAGTGATCAGTTCCCTTGTTCATCGAGCATTTTCAATTTCCCAACCCGATAATATCAACCAAGAGTTGAAACACGTCAAAACAGCTCTTCTTCAGAATGGATATAGTTCCAGCAACATACAAAAAGTCATAAACAGGCACTGTCATCCACGAATTCCTAAAAAGACCCCAGAAACCAACAGTCATCAAATTACCACCGTTCTCCCCTACATTCACGGCGTTACTGACCATATCGGCAGAATTCTTCGTAAGAAAAACATCAAAACCACTTTCAAACCCCTTAACAAAATCTCGCAAATTCTTCCCTCAGCCAAGGACGCCCGTCATGCTCTCTCCTGTAAAGGCATCTACAAAATTCCCTGTGATTGTGGTTCAGTATACATTGGCGAAACCGGACGCTCAATTCAAACCAGGATCAAAGAGCATCAACGATACGTTAAGACGCGGTCTTCAGCGCATTCAGCCTTGGCTGAACATTTCCTCGACACGGGTCACAAAATTTGTTTTGATCAGACATCTGTCGTAAGTAAGTCACAACACTATTTTCCTCGAAAGATAAGGGAAGCGATCGAGATCAAAAAACATCCTCAGAATCTCAATCGCGACGATGGTTACCAACTCTCTAGCATTTGGAAACCGGTCCTTTCCGCTTCAACGGCCAGTGTTCACTGATCCGCATCGCTGCACAGTCGTATATATACCCCTGCAAATCTGTCTTTCCTTGTCAGAAGGTTTTCGCCTCTAGCGTGGTTGACACGTCGAGTTACCGTGGCCTTCTGACGCCCCTCACCTACCAGAAGGTTTTCGCCTCTAGCGTGGTTTACACGTCGAGTTACCGTGACCTTCTGGTACCCACCCAGTTAACCTCTTTTGCTCCTGAAGAAGCCGCTTACATTAGTGGCGAAACGTCGAGTTATTGTATATCTTGTGCATTTTATTTTTATTTTTATTTTGTACTGTATATATTTTACTAATCATGACACGGTCAACACCCGGAAACCCTCATTATAGAGACTCGGGCCGTGGAAGCCCTCGATAGCATTTAACATTCATCATTGCTTAAGTGATGTGCTCGATCCATCTTTTTTTTTTACTAAATTGTTAAATTTTGATCTAGCGAACTAATTCAATCAAAAAAAAGTAACGAACACTCAAACAGCAACTTGAAACAATACACTTGTCACACTGAAAAATATCGTGAACAAAGTATACTTAAGTTACATTACATAAATACAGTACAAATCTGACAAAAAGCAACTACTTGACATAAGCTGCCTAAGATTTCCAACAGTAAACGCTCTTATTTGGCCAATATCTTCATAATAATAAATCTGAAAATGTAAGTAGTGCGTTAATTTTAAACAGGAGGCTAACCAGAATTTTAAGTTTCTTAAATTGCAACGTCGTCTGTATTTAAAGAATAGAAAAAAAGATTTTGAAAAATATTTTCTACTGTTTAGTGGAATGTGATTATGGTTCAGCATGCGCTGGTTTACAAATAGGATCCCGCTTTAAATTGGATATGTTCTTTCATTCTTACATATTCTTACATTAATTTGTGAAATATGATTTGAGCGAAATATCACGTACGAACTTTGCAGAAGTCAGTAAATTCACGTTTTACATCCACAGAGTAAAATACACAGATAACTGCTTTAAAGCGCTACAGATACGAGGAAAATTGCTTCCGCACCCACTTTTTCGTGTTCAAATGAATAGTCGTATCGCATACATGTAAACTACCTAGAATACATAAAAACATTAACGTATCGATATTTACCAGTGAAACGGCGTTTGTGGCTCCGATGGTACTTAAAGCTTCCTTTACGACATCCATTAAAGCACGGTTACTGTGCGCCGCTTCCTTTCCTCCCTTCAGTAACAAACCGTTACCGGAAGCGATGGCTAGCGCGGCCACTTGTGGCAGCGAGTCCGGTCTCGATTCGAAGATAACTAGTAGAACTCCAATAGGAACGGTGATTTGTTTCAATTGCAGGCCGTCGGCAAGTTTTGTTCTACGTAACACTCTTCCGACGTTCTCATGGCTAGAATCTGCGATCTGTTTAAGACCGGTTGCTAGACTCTTCAATTTGGCTGGTGTTAACGATAGACGAGATAGTAGTGGCTTGGCTAACCCGGATTTCGTTGCCTCCGTGAGATCTTTCTGATTCGCATCGAGAATTTCCGCCTGCCTTGATATTAAAAGGTCGGCGAGCGTATGTACGCAAGAGGCTCTTTGTTCCGCTGATAGAGTTTGAAGTAATCGGCCGCCTTTCCTCGCTGAAAATGAGAGAGGACAATATTATGAAAATAATATAGATACGGCTGATGCTCACAGTGGTATGGTAGGAATTGTGGTGAGTGAAAAGCCGGTCAAGTTGACGTGATTAAAATGTAGGTTAGCATTAAATTGAGTTCGCATTATTCATGTCACATTAATAATATTTATTCGAGCAGGATTTCGGTTTA
Organism: Popillia japonica; assembly: GCA_004785975.1. Lineage (NCBI taxonomy): Eukaryota > Metazoa > Arthropoda > Insecta > Coleoptera > Scarabaeidae > Popillia > Popillia japonica. Next base: position 39,673 of record SMLS01070356.1, read on the forward strand.
ATTACGGAATTAGTTTGGTTTTTAATGCCACCTGATATGACGTGAATAAAAATATAATTAATAATGTATATGAATTCCCAATTTTATTGTGTAGTTAATAATACCTATAAATTAAAATAAAACACGATCTATTAAGGTCATTAAATTTGTATTCAACAGGTTTATCCCTGGATCTATCTCACTAGCTACAGAGAATAACAAATAAATGTACCCTAATTTGCAACCAAAATTTTAGGAATTTACTGCAATATGCGTATCCATGCTTCCTATTGATTTGTGTGTAGATGACACTAAACTTTGGAACTGATACCTTCAATGTTTAGGTAGAAAGCATTAAAGAAAAAGCCGTAGCTCATTTTGCACATAGATATTATATTTCTTTGTCCATCCACTAAGAAAATTGGAAATATTTTTCAAATAGCATATAGGGCGACTTGAAATGTTTTCGAAATCGGTAAGAGATTGCACACGAAGATTGAAGTGGATTCATTGGTCAGTTAGGGCACCTCTTTTTATGACAACTCAAAATTTCAGACATCTACTCTCACTAAGCAAGTCAGGCGGTTTTGAAAAAATTGATAAAATCGAGTTTCATGCAGTAATAAAACACTTCTGGATGGCTGAGAATGCGATGGCGATCTTGGGATTTCCAAGGTGCGATTCTCATCGACTATCTGCCGCAGGCGTGGATGATCATGGAGTAATACTACAGCGATTTATTGACCCGGTTTGATGCACTATTCAGGGAGAAATGGCTTTGTTTGCAACGGAAAAAGTGCTTTTCCACTACGACAATAAACCAGCCATTTAACGACCTAAACTTTCACAAAAATTGATTAAATCGAGTTTTGATGCAGCAATAAAACACTTCTGGATGTCTGAGAAGACGGCCATGGAAATTCAAAATATTTTGCTAGAGGTTCATGGTGGATCTACTCCATTATTTTCAAACATCAGCTTGTGGGTGAGCGAGTTCAAACTTGGACGCACAAGCACAAGTGACGAACCACGCAATGGATGCCAAAAAATCGCTACCAGCGATGAATGTGTCGTCAAGATTCTTAATGTCGTGTTAACCGATCACCGACTGAAATTGAAGGCGGTGGACTTTTCCGGGCGAATCGGCTCCGACGAAAGCAAAGACCGTTCTATCAGACGGAAAGGTCATGGCGATCTCTTTTTGG
>SMLS01070357.1:0-13538 GCA_004785975.1 Popillia japonica
AGTGTTAAATTAGTTTAAATAAATATTTCTGTGAAAATATTATCGCCTGAAGATTATTTAAAAACCCTAAGACGTAACAATATCCATGTATTCGTTTTCTTTTGATATTGCGTGTTTAACGGCATTTCTCCAATTATCAGCAGTTATATGTTCCATCGCATTTTTTATGTGTGTTAAAGTGCTTTCACTAAATTTAGGCGTTTGATTTGTTCGCCTTATGGTATTTTTAAGTTGGGCCCATATCAATTCAATTGGGTTGAAAATGCAATGGTACGGCGGTAAACGTAAAATTGTATGTCCTGCTTCTTTGGCTCTATTATCCACATAATAATCCTTCAAATATTCTTTTGTATTCATCACTTCTAATAATTGGTTTTTTGTATAATGCTCCTCATAATATAAATTATTTGCTTCTAAAAATTCTTTAATATTTTTCTTATTATTACATTTTGTAGGAACTTTATTTTGCTGTCGTGAATGTGAATGTCTGCGTTGTCCATTACTATCACACTACTTTCTGGTAAATTTGGCAGTAAAGTAATACAAAACCATTCTTCAAATAAGGATGAAGTCATGTCCTCATGGTAATCCAAGCTAGAGCATTTTACATTTTTTGCAGATAATAGCGGCTGCGCGATCCACCCTTTCTCTGACCCAGCGTGGAGAATAATTATTCTCTTCCCTCTCGAAACCGGCGCGTCCAACTGACACGTGTCTGAATTGTCTACCCAACCTTTGCGAATAGTGTCGTGGGTATCATACCACGTTTCGTCTAAATAACATATAAATCGCCCTTCCTGTCTATATTTTTTTATTGCCATCAAGTATTCGTACCGCATTTTCTGCAACCTCGAACTTTCCATAATTGTGGCGCGTTTATCTATAGTACAAAATTTAAAACCCGCTTTTTTTAACGTCCGCCACAAGGTTGTTTTTGAACATTGGATATCAATAGTTTCATCATTAACTTTTTTATGTAAGGACTCAATTGTAGGTACAACATTTTCTCTATACATGCAATATACTTGTTGCCTAATAATATCAATTTCATACTCTTTAATTTTTCTCGGTGCTCCTTTGTCACTTCTTTGCTTTCGAGGCTCTGCGTTATTTTTAATTGTCTTGTATATTGTTCCAATAGGCACTTTGGTTAATTGCGACGTTCGTTGAATGTTCTTGGTTTGTCCTTCGTTATTTTCTTCCATCAGAGTATTATAGATATTGAGAAGTATCTGCTTTGCATCTTGTGATAAATATTTTCTCTTCCGTGCTCCACTTTCATCATCACTATGCACGTCACGATCACTAACACACTCAGCAAAAGGTCGCCACATGTTCGTGAAAATTCAAATAAGTATACAGCAATAAATGTTAACAACAAATGATAAGTAAACTAAATATTACATGTATATATACCTACCCCCAAGTACCATTAACAATAATTACAATTAGATGACAGAATATTAGTTGAAGTATTATTGCCAATATATCATTTGCGTAAAAGATAATCAGATAAAAATAAATGAGGCCGTAATTCATACTTAATACGGCCCGGCGATTCATATAGTGTAATTAAGCAGGTAAACAGTACTCTTCTCAAGAGTATTACTGCCTGAGGGGCAATAAAAGCATTAAGGATTTAAAAGTTAGTTTCTTGCAATTTGAAAAGCACATGTATGTACTACGTGCATAGCTGCGCCGGTGGTATGAATTATACGTAATGTAGGTAGACTCATATGATAAAATTTTCTTTAACGTGCACAATGTGCCCGCTGTTTTTATCCTCTTAAAAACTAAATATGTAGTTATAACAAGAATAGCAAACTTGTGCACAGAATATCTATTGTAAGAAGATGTTTATGACGAATGAAAAATGTAAAATATTAAAGCTATGTGGAGAATAGTAATACTATGTATTATTACAACAATTCACAGTAAAATAATGAAATTTAAATTCTGTAATTAGTAGCTAAATAAAAAATGAATATTCTCATATTTGCAGGAATAAACGTTAAAAAAATATGCATATGTTACAACAGAAGGAATCTATTATTAGTCATAAGTTATTATTTTATAAGTTAACATAAAAGCGACCACTTTTCTAATGCATTAAATGCTCGAAACGTCTTCCGGTCGCCTCAAAGCAATGTGCTAAACGATCGTAGAAGCCTCGTTGCGCATTCTGTAAAATTGCTGGAGGAATGTCATCAAAAGTGTTAATAATTTTTTGTTTCAATTCTGCCAAATTGTTTGGTCTATCGTTTTCAAATGTATAGATCTCAGTTTTCATGTATCCCCATAAGAAAAAGTCATTAGGGGAGAGATCTGGTGATCTAGGTGGCCAGCGAATATTTTCCCAGGTAGTTAGAACACGGTTTGGAAATACATTATGAAGATACTCCCGTACAACTCTACTATTATGAGCGGGACACCCATCCTGTTGAAACCATATGTTATCCAAGTTGAGCGCCAATTCGTGGAGGCGTGGGATAATTCGATTCTGGAGCAAGTTAAGATACTTCTCGCCTGTTAAATTGCCATCTATAAAAAATGGTCCAATTTTATGCTCTCCAAGTAATCCCGCCCAAACGTTTAATTTTTGGGGATACTGAGTTCTAGCATTGTATGTTAGGTGCGGGTTTTCTCTTGCCCAGTGTCGAGGTACAGCGGGATTATGTCTTCCGTGCAACGGGAAAGTACTTTCGTCCGTAAATAATATATTTGTAATAAAATTTGCGTTTTGATTGCAAATATGCATCATATTTTCGTAAAATTCCATTCTCTGTTCTTCATCTTCGGGAAATATTTCATTTGTTTTCTGTAATCTGTAGGCATGGTATTTATTTTTCTTTAAAACACGGCATACTGTGCTTTTAGAAATACCCAGCTGCTCACTAATACCCAATGAAGATATTTTCGGGTTCTGTTCGACACTGGCACAAATTAAAAGATTTCTTTCGTCTTGGCGAACAAATGGCTGCCTATTACGTTTGTGCTTGTTCGGCATAATACAGCCCAATCTTTCAAAATTATTTATTATTCGCTGAATTGTTTTTAGAGCGGGTCGTGATTGATAATTCTCATAAAAGCGCTCTATTATTTGCCTTAAGGGTATTTCCTGATGATACCACTTAATAAGAACTAAATTATAAACATCCATTATTTTTATAACATATAAATACCAAACTAGCAAACTAAATAAATACTTATGTATGTATCTTACACTAAACTCTGCAGAAAACCTAATAGAAACGACGACAAAACACTAACTAAACGAATATGTTTAGCAAAAATGCTTGAAGAATGAGACAATTAACAGATTAGGATATAATAAGAAAATGCAAATGAAAAGAATATTGTTTCAACAAGAATAATAAAAAAATGAAAATGTAATAAAATATCGTAAAGCGCTATAACATATGAGACAACTATCTTCTACAATGCCTAACTGGAGACTGCAAATATCTAAATATTCATACGTATTCTCTGCAACATGTGTCGGCGCCGGCGCGGCATATGGACTTAACTAAGACATACCGTTCAACTATCGATATAATAGTTTGACGGCACTTGCGATGCAACGATCTGTAGATTAAATATGGTGCGTGGTGCAGTTCGGGTGGACCCTAAAAGATAAACGGCAAAGGTTTAAGTTGGCATATTTGCTTAATAATGAATTATTGTCCACATACACTTATACAATTCATTGCATTGTAATGTTCTCTAGAGGCTAGCATGGATGACGCATAACTTTTCCGCGTATTAGGAATAAACTATAATTTAAATGTAAGATCCATACGTAGAAAAGGATTATCTTGTCCGTAATTGCGCTCTGATGACATTTAATAGAAATATGTAAAATTTAAGCTAAAAGATTGATATGATAATATAAAAGACAAATCTATAATCCGGAACGTTTAGTTCTAAAATTAAATCATATGCAAGAATGAATTTTACAATTCACAAATAATAATATACAATTAATTAAATTGGCACATCCTTGAAAAATTGTGCATATTTCCTATACCTAACGGAGAAAGAAAATCGCTATTTCATCAAACGGTATTTGTTTTTGAAGTAACCATTCTTGCTTTCCGCTTTTCGTGTTAAAGTTGTTGCTATTCTTCCCTTTTTCTGCTATGGTAAGATGCATTATCCATTGCAATAACACTATTATCAGGTGTTTTCATTTAATCGTGGTAATCGACTGTTTTTCTTCCTTCGCATACTAGTGTCAACGAAACAATTTTTAGAACCAATATGTAAAATAATTGAGCGTCTTCCTTTACAGATAGGATTTTTGAGACCAGTAGCTACACCATCTATAAATGCTTGTCTGCGTGTTATAACATCAACATGTAGGTACCCATACCTTTGCTCTTGTGTGCCCTTCATTTAGCCATGCTTCGTCTAAATAATAGATAGAGCGTTGCTCATTTCTATCTTTTGCTATTGAAGATAAGTATCTTCGTCGCCACGAAACAAAATGTCATCACGTTCGAGCAGTAAACTTTTGCGATTACGTTTTAAAGATCTGTAAATACATTCATAGGTACTCTGTGTTATATAAAACACTTAAATATTTAGCACCCAAACTTCCTTACAATTAAGAATCTTCCTTAATTTATACAAGGTTTAATGAAGGTTGAATGACTCATTGGAGGTATATTTTGATCTTCCCTTATTTGCTTTAAGATTTTGTTTAATGTAGGAACTTCCCCATAGTAAAAACGCCATGTAATATTCTTTAGATCGCGGACAAATGTCCATTACTAAAGTGGGCAAAAGAATACCGTGGAAAATATTGTCAGATTTCCAAGATGGTCACCAGGAGGCGTAACCGTCATTTTAAATTTTTAAAGTGATTTTTCACTGAAATCTACCTAGTAAATAAATGTAGCCCAAAAATATGTGCCTTTTAAGCTAAACTTTATTCGAATAATTTTTGTTTAACACTTTTTGACGTATCTCCTAATAAACGAGTGAACGAATTTTAACATACTTGGTCTCGTTGGAAAAAGCATTTATTGTTCCATCATATGCATCTTACCTATGATATCTCTAATTCTTAGTGATGCCGCCAGAGCGCCCTGCCCAACGCACAATCAGATTTGCGAAGGAGATCCAGGAAGAAGACTCCGAGGTAACCCAAAAGACCGACCCCCGAGGACCGCCAGAAACTTCCAAGAAGAAGTGGAGCTGAATGAAGAGGACCCCCCGAAGAAGGAGGCCGATACGCAACCGCGACAATCAGATTCAGTCTCTGTTTCGAATGTTGTAAGTGGATGCTTCAAATATGGCTTACACAACGCATAAACTGTACGATATGATTTTCATTTATGGTGAAACACGCATAACGGATGTGGTCTTTAGATTACGGGAAACCGGTAGATTGTTGCCATCTTACGAAGGTCGTGTAGGTGAAAGACCCTGTAGGATTGTGCGTGCTGAAGAGGACCTCGTGGACCTTGTTGACAGAAATCTAGAGGCGTTTTCTAGCGACACAAATGTTTCAAATTTATAATTGAACCTGGTTCAATACTATGTCATCACTTTAGAGGGTCGCTAGAATGAAAGAATTTAGATTCATTTACGATACGATTGTTTTTTAATACAAAACGTCTACAAAACTACACTTTATAATAAAACTTTGTAATGAAACTGTGCACCCTAACGAGTTTATATGTGTGCACATATAATAAACAATAACTTTGAAGGGATGCGCAAGTCATATTTTAAATGCATGGACAGAATGCGGTTAAACACGGTTGAACACGGTTATATGTGTGATGCCACCGTTACGTCGCTAGAATGTTATTTTTTAAATACGAATGAAAACGTTTGAACCTGTTTCATCGCTAAAAAATGCCTTAGGTGTAAGTACACGAGCAGTATGGTCGCGGATACACTTAAAATAATAGTTCCTTTATTAATTAGTCTCCGATACCATTTTCATACGTAATCATATTTTTGTTATTGAACTCTTATAGCGTTTTCCTTTGGGAGAACTAGTTCTGCACTAGCACTACTCTAGTGCCGCGTCATTTGACGTAATATTCTGCACTCGTTCCGTGCTCTATAAAACTCTTAAAAAAGGGTAAATTAGTTTAGTATATGCGACCGATAGCACTATAATTAGAGGAGATTAAATATGCATTTCATTCATTGTTATGCCTGCCAGTCGCATTTATCTTAGAATGAATTTATTCCACTAAACAGAACTTGGTGTTTATCGCAACATATTCCAATTAGTTAATTTTATTTTTTAACAAAAAGATTATAAAGGAATATTAGGTGAAATAATATTTTCGCTTTCGGCACGCTAGGGATAATAAAATTTGTACAAGTTCAATAAAAAAAAATAAAAATGAATGTTAGGAAGTTATTAAGAAAATATGTATGTGTAGACAATAATATGAATGCTACCTATATGTTTGATGGCAATAGGAGCGTTATATAAGTACAACTTTTATTATGCATAGATTCCAAATACATGCGCATTTGTTTCTTTCAGCAATTTTTAAAATATAGGTGTATATTCACTGATTAGACGAAACTGAATTTATCTTAAAAAAATGTTTCTATGAATTTAATTTAGTAGCCTGCTAAACTAAATATTAACTTCGGGCAATAATAACATTTTAAAACATTATTTAAAAAGGACAATAATTATCAAATATTCATAAAATTAGATCTACGTTTATGCAAAATAGTCGCTGCCATGAGGAAATTTTGGTTAAATATAGTATCAAATTTTCAAATTTATAGAGTTAAACAAGCTTCTAAACTGTTTCCAAGAATTGGTCATCATCTGTATTTTATTCGCATGAGTTCTATTGCATTTTCACGATCTTTGTCATGATGCCCATCTGTTTACTGAAATCTTGAGAAAATAAGAATATTAGGTGAAATTATATTTTCGCTTTCGGCACATGAATGTTAATGTATTGTTTTTGGAATTGTTATAACAAGGTAATGTCGTTGTAGAGCAATATCGACATGCAGTAACATAATGCAAATATTTCTGAAGACGGAATCCTACTGAGAAATAAATGTTTTTTGTGAGGTTGTCATTTGACTTTGCTTGCGGAAGTAAACTACAGTAAAACCTGTGTTAACGGACACCTGTATATATCGGCCACCTGTGATAACGGCCAGCTTTAACATTGCAAAAATCTACTGTACGAGTATTTCCATATATACAAACCTTGCAATAACGGCCACCCTTACAAAGCGGCCACGGCCAGACGATCCCAATATTTTATGGCATAAAAGCAATATAATTTACCTCCCAATAACGGTCGTCGTCCGTATCGAAAATTTGAAAACTCACGTATTTGTTGTTTAGTCTAAAGAAGGTGACAGAATTTACTTGTAAAGGGTTTATTGTTAGTTGTAATGAAACAAGATAGAATTATTTTACAACAGCAGCTGATTGTAGAAGTTTCCGAAAACGCCTGTTTATTTGATCAGTTTAAGTTTATCGTTGTGTTCATAAAGTGTTTGAATATGTCGTTAAAAAGGAAAAGTTCGTCACTGAAAGACAAAATTGATGTTATCGAGGAGAGTGACAAATATAATATGAGGTTGCGGAAGTTAGCTGAAAAATTCGGATTTGGAAAAACTCAAACGATATCGTAAAAAACAAAACTGATATTAAAAGGATGTATGAAGAAGCTATTAATTTGAATCAGAAACGAAAAGTCCCTAAAACGGGTGGAGTAGCAGTGGATCAAGTTCTGTATAAGTGGTTCTGCATGACTACAAATAAAAACATTCTCATATCTGGATCATTGATTAAACAGAAGGCGCTAGAGACAGCAAGAAATTTAAACATTGAGAATTTTGTTGCTTCAAATGGTTGGTAGAATGTTTCTGTCGAAGGCACAATATCACTTTTAAATCAATTTGTGGTGAGTCCGCTGATGTAAATTTTGAAGATGTAGAAGCACGCAAATATAAATTATGTACCATAAATGTTAAAGTATTATTCCCCGAAAGATATATGTAATGTAGATGAAACAGGTCTGTATTATCGCGCCATGCCAAATAAAACTTTTGTATTAAAATACGATAAAAGCAATGGCAACAAATTAGCAAAACTAACTATTTTATTCTGCGTAAATATGGATGGCGACAAAGAAAACCCTTTAGTTAATGGAAAAAGTACAAATCCTCGGCGTTTTAAGGGAAATCATATCGACAAATTACCTTTAGCATGGGTGCATAACAAAAAGGATGACATCACATCTTATGACAAAATGTATACCTACAGATTTAGTTCACTTACATATACAGAGTGCGCAGGCATAGGATTTTAATATGTTAGATAAAGAGATACAATGAATGCATTCGTCCAAACGAGCAGTACCGATATACGTGTCCTGTGGGGTGCGTCTCTTCGCAGTTCTTTTTTATCTTAGGCCGCGTTCCTAATTGTGCATACTGCGTTATATGCGACTGATGCAACGAAAAATCGTTCCGATTTAACGTATATGCGCGCATAGAAAGTTTTGCCGCGAAACCATTTTCAAATAGGTTGTGACCCTGTCAGAGGCTAGAAGGAGACATACAACGCATAGGAAAAAAGGTAATGCAGTCTATGCGCGATATATGCGCGCAGCGCATAGATTGAACGTCTGGGAACACACATAATTTTCTCTGTTCTTCTATGCATGCAGCGCATAGAATGCACGTCTCGGAACGCGGCCTTACACTAAACGTATCAGCAGGCCGTGCGCGCGGGCCCGGTATATGTGTCTCTGTATTCTCTATTTTAAGTTTAAATAAAATCACTTAAAATAATGTCCAAATGAATTTTATTTCTAAAAAAAAATAATAGTTATCATGTGAAAATATTTGCTTGGAATTTGGCGTGAGTAATATCCATCCCCTGTCTTTTGCGGACATTTTTGAATAACGGCCAACAATCTTGATTTTTTTAGTGGCCGCTAGTCACAGGTTTTACTGGAGTTGCAATGTGCATATAAATAGGTATACAGATAAAGATAGATAGGATCTTATACAAATCTTAATCATTGATGCTTAAGTGGTGATATGAACCTGTATCAATATACGCGCTGTTAAAAATTCGACCGTAGATTTTACGTGATCGTTTATGACAATAGTGTGAGCCTTTTTCATACCAGATTTTCTCAGAAATTAAACGTATACCTTAAGCTCCCAAAAATATATTGAATTTTTGTTGCTCTTTGAGATCATTATTACAAACAATTGAAAAGAAGGCTGTGCGATTTGAAAATATTATCTTTTACAGTAAGTAATCGACCTGATGCGATAAATAAACTAATGAATCTTAAATATTTCACTCATATTATTATCTCATAAACGATTACGTAAAGTCTACGGTCGAATTTTTAACAGCGAGTATATTCATACGAGGTTCATATCACCACTTAAGCATCAGTGATTAAGATTTGTATAAAAGCCTCTTTACATATTGTCTTTACTTGTATATTTATACGCACATTCCAACTAGTTCACAAATGACAACCTCACAAAAAACATATTCATTTCTCAATAAGATTCCGTCTTCAGAAATATTTGCCTTATGCTACTGTATGTCAATATTGCTCTAGAATAACATTACTTGTTATAAAAATTCCAAAAACAGTACATTAAAATTAATCTACCGAAAGCGAAAATATAGTCACCTAATATTCTGAAAGTCGTTCTCAACGTTACAAAATAGTTATTTACGATATAAGTGTTAAAAGTGCGATTTTATTTCACGAGTAAAAGTTTGCGACACGAGCCTTAGCGCTACTGTATGTCAATATTGCTCTAGAACCACATTACCTTGTTATAAAAATTCCAAAAATAGTACATTAAAATTAATCTGCCGAAAGCGAAGATATAATTTCACCTAATATTCTTATTTTCTCAAGATTTCAGTAATCAAAGGGGCATCATGACAAAGATCGTGAAATTGCAATAAAATTCATGCGCATGATACAGATAATGACCAATTCTTGGAACCAGGTTAGAAGCTTGTTTAACTCTATAAATTTGAAAATTTGATACGTAGGTATATTTAACCAAAACTTCCTCATTGTATCGACTGTTTTGTATAAACGTAGATCTAATTTTATAAACATTTGGTAATTATTGTCCTTTTTAAATAATGTTTAAAAATGTTATTATTGCCCGATGTTAATAAGTACTTAGTTTAGCAGGCTAATAAATTAAATTAATAGAAACAATTTTTTAAAGATAATTTTGGTTTCATCGAATCAGTGAATATATATTTTAATAAAATTACTGAAGGAACAAATGCGCATGCATTTGGAAACTATGCATAATAAAAGTTTTACTCATATAACGCTGCTATTGCCATCAAACATATAGGTAGCAGGCCTTGAAGAAACCAGATGGCAGCTACACGGAAGGGGAAACGGAGAGGGCCAACCTACTCCTTGAAACATACTTTCCCGGTAGCAAAAAAACAGATCTGGAGGCAGTAATAGCAAATCCCAGAACGCCCAAACGGGAGGACTGGGCGCTTGCCAGAAGGATCTGTACGCGAAAGCGCATGGAGTGGGCGATAAACACCTTCCAACCTTACAAATCACCGGGAGTGGATGGGATCTTCCCCATACTCCTGCAGAAAGGACAGGAAGAAGTAATACAGCATCTTGTGAATTTAGCAAGAGGCAGTCTGGCCCTGGGATACATACCCCAAAACTGGAGAAGGGCAAAGGTCATCTTCATACCGAAAATAGGGAAGGTGGATGGGACAAACCCCAAATCCTTCAGACCTATCAGCCTGACATCTTTTCTATTGAAAGCAATGGAGAAAGTAATAGACAGCTATATTAGAATGGAGGTTATAGAGGAAGTTCCACTCCACAAAAGCCAGCATGCATACAGGGCAAGTAGATCAACAGAGACTGCCCTGCATGAATTAACCTGCACGATCCAGAAAACTCTGGATGAAAAAGAAACAGCTATCTGTGCTTTCCTAGACATTTCCGGGGCGTTTGATAACACGTCGCATCGTGCGATCAGACGAGCACTGGAAGCAAGAGGAGTGGGTAAAGCAGTAACTCGATGGATAGGCGAGGTGCTCTCCACGAGGACGGCGGAGACAACGATAGGCAAGCAAACTATCAGAATCAGAACCACCCGTGGAACACCTCAGGGCGGTGTTTGTTCGCCTTTGATGTGGAGCCTGGTAGTGGATGAACTCCTTAACAGGCTGACTGCTTTCGGTGTACACTGTATAGGCTATGCCGATGACATTGTGATAATAGCAAAAGACAAGTATGAGGGAACTCTCTGTGACCTGATACAAACAAGCCTTAGAATCACTAGTGAATGGTGTCGATCGGTGGGGCTGAGCATGAACTCAGCAAAACCACGATCGTACCTTTCACTAGGAAGAGAAACCTTTCGAGCATGAGGCACATCCATCTGGATGCAACAGTGATCGAATGCAAAGCAGAGGTCAAGTACCTAGGAATAACACTAGACAAAAAACTTCTGTGGAACAAGCATATTGAATTGACCATGAATAAGGCAACAAGAGCCTTAATGATATGTCGGAATCTAGCAGGCAGAACTTGGGGGTGCAACCCAAGCATACTGCGATGGCTGTACATCAGTATAGTGAGACCTATGGTAACATACGGGGCGATAACCTGGTTCCCAAAGGTCACACAAGTGACAGTCAAGAGTACTCTTGATAAGCTGCAACGGTTGGCATGTGTGTGCATTACTGGCGCCATGAGAACATGCCCAACCGCGGCCTTGGAGGTCATTTTAGACCTTACGCCCCTACACATAGTAGTGGAGGGAGTTGCCCATAGGGCATTGTACCGTCTGTCCAGAGCGGGGTCTGATGGAGCTGAGATGCAAAGCCAGAGAGCTGGCTCATCTCTGGCGGGGCTCTCCGCACTTTTCAGCCTACCGTAGGACGAAATGGTTAGGAAATATAGCTTCGAGAACAACTTTCTCACGAAGCTAAGCAATAAGGGAGAATGGGAAGGAGAACAATACACCTACTCCCTAAAAGCAAATACCATTAAATGGTATACGGACGGTTCCAAGACTGACAAAGAAACAGGTGCAGGAGTATTTGGGCCAGGAATCAAATACTCAGAGCCAATGGGAACTTACCCCAGCGTCTTCCAGCAGAGATCAATGCCATTGGAAGATGCGCTCAATTGAATATTGAGAGGAACTATCGGAAACAAAGCATTGCAATTTTCTCCGACAGTCAAGCAGCCATAATGGCGCTGGGTTCTAACACCATCAGATCAAAATTAGTCTGGGAATGCTTAGAGAAACTGAACCATCTAGGCAGAGAGAACAGAGTTGCATTATGCTGGGTTCCAGGACACACTGGAATCAGTGGCAACGAGATCGCTAATTCATTAGCAAAGAAGGCCGCCACAACATTATTTGTGGGACCGGAACCATTTTGCGGAATAGGGATGGATACCTATGAAAAAGAAGTCAAAGACAGGGAACAGAAACTCAGAGCAACCCTCTGGGAAAATCTTCCTGGTCTGAGACATTCCAAGGTATTCCTTGGAAATTTTAATAAGCAAAGAACAAGGACGTTGCTAGAATTCAGTAGGAATAAACTACGTGTACTTGTCGGTTTTCTCACAGGGCACTGCCACCTTGGGGAACACATGACAAGGATAGGTCTGAAACACAGCAGCGCCCACTGCAGGTTTTGCGGGGCGGAAAGCGAAAATCCGGAACACCTGATATCCAACTGCGTGGCTATTGTAGCGGTACGCGACAGTCATTTTGGTAAAGATGTCATCGACGAGGGGGAAATACCCTCATTGAAACCATCACAGCTATTGTAGTTTATTAAAGCCCTTGGACTGGATGGGGAGCTATAGCTGGGGACAAACACCAACAACGTTTAGCTCATGTAGAGGGGCACAATACATCATTTGGTCGCAGTGCAACATCACCCTAAACTTAATTCTAATTCTAATTCTAACCCATCGTCAACAAAACCGTTTTTAGAACATGTAAAATAATTAAGCGTCTTTCTTTGCCAGTAGGATTTTTTAGACCAGTAGTTACGCTTTCTATAAAAACTTGTCTGCGTGTTGTAACATTAACATCTACCCATACTTTTCCTCTTGTGTGCCCTTTATTCAGCGATGTTTCGTCTAAATGATAGAGTTGGCGTTGCTCATTATTTCGCATTTTGATATTGAAGATAAATATATTCGTCTCCACAAAACAATGTCATCACGTTCGAGCAGTGAACTTTTGCGATTATGTTTTAAATATCTGCAAATACATAGTCTGTATTATATAAATCTCTCTTCGCTTCCTCCGCCACTCTTAGTGCATAAGTTACGAACAAAATACATGAGCAACATCGGACTACGCATGTGTTACTCTCTCTTTTTTGAAAGGACCGAGTTTTTTTTCTGTTCTATGCTTTATGCTGCAGCTATTAATTTTTTATAGTATACCTTTTATCTAGGTCTTAATACTACAACAAAACTAAAGAAAAACTAACAAAGTTAATGTTAGTTTTTTTT
>SMLS01070358.1:0-59392 GCA_004785975.1 Popillia japonica
TTTTTTTTTTGTAGATCACTACCGCAGTTTCTCAAAGCAACGCCCAATATTAGTTCGTTACCGTACTTGTATTCCAGCGTCTTCGATATCTCTTCTACTCTTTTTGAAATATTAGTAGAAACACTACTTAGCATTACTTCCTTCGAACAGCTTGTATGTTCTGCGAAGACCAAGTCCATGTGAGAGTGAAGAAGAAGTTGCAACTTGAGGGTCAACATCGCAGGTTTGGGTTTGGGTATCTATATATTGTTAGCAAAGAAATGACAAGCTGCTTTTTTCTTAAGGTTCATTTTTGTTTCAAACTAATGGTTCTTTCATTAGTTTTCATATATCATGGAAGACTAAAACTTCTTCTTTGGGTTTTGCCTTGGAAAATATTTTCAATTTGTTGCTAGTGTTTGAAACATTCCTGTTCTTTAAAGAAAGTTATCCCAATTTTCAACTGAAGTATCTCCTCCTTCATTGTTTAGTTATCCAGTGCTGGGTTTTGTTTGCACACGAAACAGGGGTATTTGATGTACTGTCTTTCACTCACTAAAGAATGGATAGCAGTTGTAAATCTCCACATATCCACCACTAATAAGCTTTTTATTTCAACTTCGACAAAGTCGTACTAGACGGCTGGGAAATATATAGATGAGCAACTAATACTTAAGCAAAACTTTTTGCCAGGATAAGGAAGTATTACCCTTCAACCTAGCGACTAACAATTCGACCTCTGTGATAGATCTATGTATATCTCTGACAAAACCACTTACTGCTTGTATGAACAGTTGAGGGTTATTGTTACAATCGCTAAGGTCTTCACCATATCTACTCTCTTTCTTTGCAAATCGTCATGTGATATATATTTTTTTCTAAGAAACTTAGTGGGGTTGGTACAGGTACATCGTCACCATGAACAATATGTGGAATTCCGGACAAAAAGATTTAAATAGCTATTTTTTATTGTGTATTAAGTTATGTTTCTTAACATTAGTCGAGAAAAAGTCATCAATATCATTTCGAAACTCTTTCCAGACCATTAGCACTCCAAAACAAAAAGATTTTTTTTAAGTTTGCAGCTACTATTGAAGTTTCTTATTTGCATTCTTCACTACAATCTAGTTGAAGCATAAACAAAGTGAAATTTATGTAGGTACTTTGTTTTTCAACGAATAGAATGTAAAATAATGACGTGTTCTTGACTTTCTGTACATGTGTATAACATTGACTGACAGATAAAGCAAAATACAGGGCTTTTTAGAAAGTTCATACAGGTTTGTATGAATGAGGTGTTATTGTCGCATTCTGCACCCTAAAAATCATAAAAATATGAGGAATTCATGTACCAAATTATCTCATTTAGCATTGTGTAATTAGTATTTTAATACAACAGTAATCTATTTAGCAGTATTTATGTTCAACCTTAATTTTGCACGACAGTGTATTCAAAGTTTCCACTACCTAAACTCTGAAATCCAATTAGGAATTATTCGACATCCTGCAGATATTTCCAAAGAAATTATAATGCCGAGATCACTTAGAATACACTATCTTCCTGTGACAGTGGCAGTGGCAAAAATAATGTAATTATGAGGGCTTCCGTGTGTTGATCGTGTCATGGTTAGCAAAATATACATATAAAAATAAAAAGCACAGAATAACAATAAAACAAATCGACATTTCGCCACAAATGTAAGTGGCTTCTTCAGGAGCAAGGGGATACCCCGTTTGCTCTACGGGGGAGGGGGAAGGTGCCAGAAGGTCACGGTAACTCGACGTGTAAACCACGCTAGAGGTGAAAACCTTCTGGTAGATGAAGGACGTCAGAAGGTGACGGTAACCCGACATATCAACCACGCTAAAGGCGAAAAGCTTTTGACAGGAAAAGGCTGTTTTGCAGGAGTATACATATATACGACTGCAGCGATGCGGATCAGTGAACACTGGCCCTTGAAGCGGAAAGGACCGGTCTCCAAATGCTGAAGAGTTGGTAACCATCATCGCTATTGAGATGCTGAGGATGTTTTTTATTTATCTCGATCGCTTCCCTTAT
This sequence comes from Popillia japonica, assembly GCA_004785975.1. Taxonomy (NCBI): domain Eukaryota; kingdom Metazoa; phylum Arthropoda; class Insecta; order Coleoptera; family Scarabaeidae; genus Popillia; species Popillia japonica. The sequence goes on from SMLS01070358.1 coordinate 2,039, forward strand.
CTTACGAGGAAAATAGTGTAGCGACTTACTGATGACAGAGGCCTGATCAAAGCAAATTTTGCGACCCGTGTCGAGGAAATGTTCAGATAAGGCTGAATGCGCTGAAGACCGCGTCTTAACGTATTGTTGATCCTCTTTTATTCTGGTTTGAATTGAGCGTCCGGTTCCGCAATGTATACTGAACCACAATCGCAGGAAATTCCATAGATACCTTTATAAGAAAGAGCATGACGGGAATTCTTGGCTGAAGAAAGAATTTGAAAGATTTTGTTTAGGTGTTTGAAAGTGGATTCTTAGAATTTTGCTGATTGACCAGTAACGCCGTGAATGTAGTGGAGAAAGGTGGTAATTTAAGTATATATATATGTATATATTTTACTAACCATGACACGGTCAATACCCGCAACCCACATAATAGAGACTCGGGCCGTGGAAGCCTTCGATATCAGTTAATAACGACGTAACATTGAAATATTTTGGTAAAAATAAGTGAATTTATTTATATATGGTAATTACGTAGATCAATATGTTTTCTTTATTTATACTATTAAGTTAAGTACCCTTAAATTTATGTAAAAAATCTTTTAGGATCCATCCAAATATTGTGTGAATAAATAATTTTGCAATTTTAAAATAGAAAGATATTTTTTTGTAAGGTATCCGTTTCCATATTAAAAATTACATGAAAAGTTTCGTGCAGTAATGCCTATAAATTATAAATTCACGAAAAAATTATATCGTAGACATAAAATACATCCAAGAGGAAAGTGAAACATGATTATATATTTCCATTAAAAGCTACGTTCCTTTTTCTTTCTTATTTTCCCATTTATTCTCGCCTGATTCGTGATTTCATTCGCAGAAACTTTTGATGATGTAAAGAAAGCAGGAAATTAAATCTTTCTCACCCTAGAAGATACAACTTCTGCGCCCTGCAATACCGCTTCCGCCACAGTAGAGCACAAGTCGCAATAAATTTCTTCTAGTTCCTGAAACAAAAAAAAATACAGGTTAGAGATAAAATTTTGCGGGTTCTTCATGATAGATTAATACATTCAGCTTTGAGCAAGTTTAGTTTGGTACTAAAATTAATATAAATTTTGTAAATCCACCAAGTTTATTTCCAACTGTATAATCCGTTAATCACCGATATAGGCGGTAACGATACCGAGATTTTGACAGAAGTGAGGCTGAACGTCATTTACACGGTACCGTTCGAGTCGGGCTGTGATCGTTGGAATGCGGAGCGTGCAAATAGCACTTCATGAATTGCCAATAAGTCCTTATTAGGCGACGCGGTCACGGCCTTTGACATCTGATTGATATGCCAACCTACCTCATCCTAGTATAGCTTAGTACACCTATCGATGGAGTGTGCAATTTGTGTTGATGCGGAATTAGTAAGAGCCTACCTACTGATAGACTTCAATTTTGTGTGCGGATCGAATGTTTTCATCGGTATATGCCAATTTTTACTGCATCATATTTGAAACTACCTACACGTATGTAGATAATGTTTTAGCTGTTTGAAACATGGGGCCTTCTAAATCAAAGAGATATTAACGACGAAAATTGGCTTCTTTCTTTACTGAACATATTAAAAACTGATGCTGTGATTTTCATAAGCGTATTTAAAGTAGGAATTTGTTGATAATTTCAAACCTCAATTACCCTTTGAATAATCATTTATTCAAGATTTAAGATTTTTCAAGATTTTGCTGACAAATTAATTGTCATCACGTAGTTTTCGACGGCTTCCATGTATCTTGAAATTTACGCTGGAAAACAAATGGTAGAGGAGTTGTCCGTATAAATTACATACATAGTTTATGTGCAAACTTTCTCATGTAGCCACAGCGAGAGTGTTATAAATTCCGTAGCTTGTGTGAACTCTATTAAATTTAAAAGTATTTTGTTGTTGTAGCGTAGCAACTATAATTTGAAACCATATTTTTTTTCCTTTCGTAGTACCTACCTACATATGTACATACATATCTCGTCTGGTGTAATAATAATTTGTATTTTAGACTACAACGTATAGCTAGCGGACATATTACATGATGAATATATTAAAAACATCTTCGTTATTACTTTGTGCTATTCTGTACGTGTTCTGAATAACTTAATTTAGCTCTTACCTGTAACAATTGAGGTAAGGTTTCCTTGCTATACTCCTCTAACATCCCATTGGTCGCGTGCAACTGTTGAATGTACGTATTATGGCTGTTGAAATAAGCACTTAGGCTGTCGGTTGTGGGCGCAGTCAGGTAGGATAGGTAAGCGTTCTTGTAATCTTGCCTGCACTGAAAATAAGAAACAATTTCCGGTTAATACGAATTAGTGATTGAATACGTTAAATCGGTAAAAGTCACGCTTGCTGTGTCTATCTACTCGTCGTTTATTGGAGGCTGACCTTTCTTGTGTTGCATTTAAATAATTGAAAAGTAGTAACCGTCTGTGAGCACTGGGAAATGCTGTAATAATTAATTCAGCATGCCAGTTTCATTCGAATTTATTTCAAACAAATAATCGGATTAAATCCGTATATAATGTATTGTAATTGGGCCATGCTTGTTGGATAATAAATTATCTATTATTATATAATGATATGTACCTATATACAGGGTGTCCGCGATATACAAAGCATGCAGTTAAGGGATGATCGCTATAACGGCTTAGAAACAAAAACATTTAATACACCATTGGTCTATCTGTAAGCGTAAACGAGAAAAAAAATTATTTCTAAAAAACCTTATTTGGTCAAACTGTACAAGAAAACTCGTCCATATTGCTTCTTAAATAACCAAAAAACCATATCAAAAATTTAGAGTTGAAAATAACTGATAACAACGACGAAAACGAATTATTTAATACTTTGAAATTGAAGCGTGGTGTCATTTCTCTTACACCATACTGTACACGTATTCAATAGAAGCACATCTCTATCCAAATGCAAGCGAACCAACATATGTATGTATAAACATATGTTGTTGACCTACATTAGACCTTTGTATCGTACCATATCGTACGAAGTCAATGGCCATACGTTTTAAAAATATCCAAAAGTAGGAAAGAGGTACCTTTGCGTTTTTTTTAATAATGTTATGACAATAAAATCGATGTTATGTTGAAGTTACAGTGAAAATGGCGTGTTTAATAGCAGCTTTCGGTCAGTAAATGAAAATTTAAGCTGAGGGAAAGTCGCATTAAATGAAAACAATGTAATAATAGTCCAATTATGCTACGGCTTTTCTTTTATTTGTGGTCTTAAAAAGGACCTTTTTGAGAGACAGGAGAAAATGTATTACAGGAAAGGCTCGATGTGTTGCCCATTTGCAAGAACACACGCCTGTAATCGTCGGGTAAATCTTGCACTGATCAACTGCCGGTGTACAGTATGCGTCGAAGTTTGTGACATGAGAAATAATTTTTTTTCTCGTTTACGCTTACAGATAGACCCAAGGTGTATTATATGTTTTTGTTTCTAAATCGTTGTAGCTATCATCCCTTAAATGCATGCTTTGTATATCGCGGACGCCCTGTATAATCCATATTTAAATGATACGGCGCGAGTCTGTAATCTGGAATAAGTTTTCATTTTTATGCTGATGACACAGCTGTATAAAGCCTTTGACTTACAAGAATTAAACAACTGCATCAGGTCTCTATCAAATTACATTCAAACCTTTTCTGACGTTTCTATGTGACATGGTCTTCGCTTGAAGAAACTAATGTTATATAATCTTTGAAGATATTATTTTTGACATTGTGATAAGACGTCAACCTGGTGTGACAAAAAACTAATAAACAAAAACTTTTTAAAGTGCCATTTTAAATTTGGGATAGGCTGTACAACATTTTCTGAAATGAGAAAGTGGGCAATTTAAAATACAAACCGAAGTATCTGAGCATATTTCCGGAAAACAGAATGTGTTCATTATACTGAATTTGTTTCAGATTGTAGACTCGTACTATATAATCTATGTATTATGTATATCCAAAATATTCTAATTTTACTATTTATTTTTTCTATATCTGGAGGGTACACAACTATTATTTAAAATAATTCTACTTCGGCCAAAATGATCCTTCCCGCATTGGAATAAGTTGATATCAAACTTTAGGACGAAGATATACATTATGTCATTATAACCTCGTGGTAAGCTACCTCATATTAGTTAAGACGCAGAATGGATCATTTTCCTACAAATTGTCTTGTTTTAACCCATTTACATCACGTAGTATAACTTGTGCTATAAATTGGTAAAGTTGCACACTCAATAAAGATAGTTGAAGAATCCAAGGACAAACTAGCCGCATTACTTGTATGTTCCGATATAGAACTCTATTCTGTGGAAATAGATGGTACACACTACAATAATACATCGAGGAGCTGCTTGACTAGAGGGTGCCAACGAAAAAAATCTATAACAAAGGCAAATTTCTGAATTATGGCATGAATACAGAAAAGAAATTTGGTGAAGGTTGAAATTCTTCAATGGCTTAGAACTCCTTGTAGAAAGTGTCTCCGCGAAATTGGCACCCTTTGCAACCTAGAAGCGGTACTGCTGAAACGGATCAGCTAATTTTCAGTATCTCTTACAGGTGCGTGTTTGCAGCACTTGGAAACCATTCGTTACATTGGAGCGAAACGAAATTGGTCAAGATATCTCTCTCTAAAAAAATGTTTTATATTGCCCGCGATAGAAGTTTAGACGCATCTGTACTATATTGGTGCAAATATGCAAGCATATTGACGTATTGTTGATTAAATGTATAGAATAGGGAATAATTTGATATTTCACGTATTACCAAACCAGAAACACCTTATTATTTCGTTCCATTAAAAACTAATAATAAAATATTGTTTAGGTGCCGCAACTATACAACTTAAGTAAAAAATACAGGAATTCTAGAGAAATGAATAAAATTTCGTTTATTATTCAGATTGAGAAATAGTTGTAGTCAATATTTTTATTTTTGAAAATCAAAATAATTCTTGCGAACAGGCTATTGATGTGTGTATTGGTTGATAAAAGATTGTTTGGCGTAATTGAAGGCGCCTCTAGCACAGTTAGTTTTAAACAACATATTTAGTATATGACAAGCAACAGAATACAACAATATAGCAACTTTTTGAACCCGTGGAGGAAAATTTGGCAAAAGCATTTTTGAGCTTCTGCCATCGTAGTTGTTATAATGGTCAGAAGGAACTTTACGCAGAACTTTGAAACCTAGCAGTGTTTGTAACTTACACATATGACTTTGTATGTGATATATTTGAATTGTATATGAGTTAACGTTTATCTGTCTTTGACACTATTTCATGTATATTTACATATCTGATATTTAATTCTGATTTTTTTTAAATAACACACTTGCGGCATATTAAACCCCCCATATCAAAACTTCAGAACACAAACTGTCTACAGTTCACAATAAATCTCTGTTTTTCAAACATTTCTAATTAATTTTATACTACCTTTGTAAGAGTATGAAACGCGAAACTTTGTAAATTGAAACAAAGAGAAAATTAGAACGCTCTTTTCTCACTGAACTCTTGAAAAGATTAGAATAAACATAACTTCAAAGGCGCTCTCTAGTCAAGAATCGGTTTTAATTCCATCTAATACAAATTACTAATTATCGAAAGTTTGAATCTTAATTCCACTTAAATAGAATCTATTTAGAACGCATCTTTTAGTTATATAGTTCTCTAGTTCGATACTACAAACTATTTCATTCCTTTAAAAGCGTTTAATCTTTAGGAACGAAGTGATAAACCCGGTTTTTTATCCCTGTAATGTTTTTTGGCACCGAGTGAAATCGGATTTAATTTGCACAAAAACGCAATTATTCTTGAACATCAGCATTTGAAACAAAATCTTCTTACGTAGAGCTTTACTACAATATCCCGCTAAAATACTTTCAAGACTTTATTTGCAAAATTTTAACAAACATTCTGCGATTTAAGAAAGCAAAAAAATGTTTTCATTTATTTCAAAATCTCCGCTATTTTTCAAGCGTGAAAAGTAACGTTTGTCTTAACTCGTAGCAAAAAGTCAAGTTCTATCAGGCCTCGCGCTCTCTTCAAGTGGAAAATTGCTCGCTTATAGGAACTCCGTGAGTTTGGTGCCGTTAAACGACTATTTAGGAAGGAAATTAAAATCTGATTGTTACCACGTCATGACGATGATAAAATAATTTTTCAATTTAATGAGTGTCATTAACGTAATGTTACAAGTAGAGCGGGGATTTTAAAGGATCGAGATGTTGTTCAGATTTATTTGCAATCAGTGACGGGGAAACAAATTTTACAGTTCAGCTAACTAAAGCCAATCGTAACGTAAATTGTAATAATTTATGTGGCTGCTATAAAATATTTAGAATGACATTTATTGAACTGATTGTTAGATAGGCAATTTTAATTAACGAATTAACGATTAAAATCAACAGACATTTCTATAGTAGGAAAAAGATGGTAGCTGTTCTTAATATTTTTTTATAACTATCAATATTCGTAAACTTATTGGAAACATGCGAAACTTTTCGCTTAGGTACTCTATAACATCGTTATTGCACACCCAAAGGAGGTCACGTAAATTACATTTGTAAGCGGAGGGTTTGCATGTCATCGACGCCACTTAAATATTAATACATCGCCACTTACTTTGGCCAACTTCTCTTCCGTCTTAGCGATGATGGTGTCGTAGCTGTCCCTGTGTGTGAACACCTTCCTCGATTGGATTTTCCGGTAGAAAGACTTCTCAAGGAGCGGCCTGGAGACTTGTCTACCCAATATGGATGCGATTTCGCTCAGGGCTTGTGAATCTATCTCTACTTCCTGCAGTAACGTTTCCCACGTGTGATATAAGGAACTAGGGCAAGCTGGCCTGTGTGCAAGATTAGGTCATTTTCAGTTAGATTTCAAATGAAACGAATGCATATTGAAGTAATCGCAATATTCCAACTGAATAAATTTGATTACTTCTGCAAGTGGAAAATTGAACAGTTCAAAATACATTGAGAAATGAAATTTTATATGAATAATAATATTAAATTTGTTTCATTATAAGATAGGTGGCATATTACGTAGTTTAATATTACGAAAACACCCGACAAGCAATACAGCCTTGAAAGCCACAGCAACTTGCAGATAACATACACATGTATATTAAAAAAAATACAAAACTATAATACAAACGTGGAAACTTTAACGCAATTAGCACAATCACATAAGACTTCGTAATTCAGTAACGATTCTAAATTAGTGCAACATGTAGGCATAAAGAACATGAAATAACATATATGTCACTTGGAAGAACCTGGAAAACCAAATTAGACATAGTCTATAAAAAAGAAATGATTCAAGATGGTATAGACGTACAAGTATCGATACTAGTCATCAGAGCATTATAACATTACGAAAAAAGGTTTAAGTAACATGGCAAAACTAACAAATGAAGATAGGAAAACACAGATTTAAAATAATAGAAACAACAGAAAATATATTGAACCAAATAGAATCGAGAGAAGAACATCAGAACAGGGGACAGATAACAAAATCGAAAAAAAGCACATGAAACACAGAAAGAACTAAGCTAAATGGTTATCTCAGGTGTAGGCATAGAAAGAAACAAACAATTATCTTAGTAAAATAAAAGAAAAATCAATGGTTGGAAAGTGGAAAACCGTAACCCAGAACGCCAGATAAATGCCAGAAAAAATCAGTGGTACATAATGGAAGAAGCAACGGAATAATTGGAGATAGCAGTAATGAAATATAAATCTAATAGTTTCTGCTATGCAGATTATATACAAAAAAATAATAACAGATAGTAATCTATAATTCTAGGAAAGAAGAAAATATAGAGGAAAAGCAACAAAAAATTATCGAAATGGAACTAGGCAATGAAGACCTTAATGTGATACAGAATATAATAAATTATTGAAACATTTTATGCAGAAGTCGTAGAATTTTGGTTAATATTCATAGACTTTAAGCAAATTTGACAATGTAAAAGGAAATACAATGATAACAGATATTAATAACTTCAAATTCTAGAAAAATCAATATTACCAAAAATGATTGAATCTTGCCGCTACGACCGCGTCTCGTTATGATGGCTTTCTCGGTCAAGTACTATCCACCATTAGGAAACACTTAATAGTTAAAGCTAGACTAAAAAATACCATTTCCCATGAAACAGCAGGAGCCGACACGACAGGGTTGTCCGACAGTGATCTTGATGAGTCTCAACTATCTTATATGTAGAGGGGCCTTCCGTGAGTACCCAGGTATGAGCTTTTATCCTAACGCGCCCTGGTTTCTGAGAAAAATCAACATTATTTTGCGCGTTCTTTATATACCATTAATGCTAGTATCTGTACAAGTAGTATCCGTACAAGTAAGCGCCCATAGGGCAGTGGACTGGATGTACGCCTACTACCCTACTGTCAGTGTTTTTTTTTTATGTTATTTTGCAGAATACTAACAATTATATATGATGAAAATTATTCATAAATGATATTTTCCGGGGAGATAATTTTATTAATAAATTCGAAGCAAATCTGCGTTATGACGAGTATTTTGAAATTTCACAATTGCGAATAGTATAATGAAATTAATTAATTCCGTATCAATTTCATCGCTCGATACGCCAGAACACGATAAAGTCGACGAGCACCAGGCCCATTTTATAAATGACAAAGTTTTGCAAGCGCATTGTTGCATAAATTACACGAGGAAGTACATATCGTTAACGTTCAAAAAGTAAGAATTAATCTAATAATTTTTACGAAAGCCACGTGTATTTAATCATTGACACGAAGGCAGGAGCGAAAAGTATCATTTCTAAATAATTTGCATTAAATATTATTGTGAATATTGTGCACAATAACAATGAAAAAAAAATTACTTGCAGGAATTGAACGCGAGTCCGTAGGGTCGTTGACGTACATCTAGTCCTCTGCGCTACAGACGCTTGGTTTTACCGGAATTAACTTTAGCGGTATATAAAGAACGCGCCAAGCACCTTTGATTTTTTTAGAAACTAGGGCGCGTTAGGATAAAAGCTCGAACCTGGGTACTCAAGGGTTTCTCTATAATCCAGCAAGATCCGTGTGGAACAACCCTGGTCTTCCACTTGTTAGTTAGAACTTGGACCGAGTTTAATTACTAAATTTTTGAATCGTTCGTTGAAACGTTATTATATAGGAAATGAAGGGCTAAGTTTATGTTTAGAGTTGCGCTGTGCTTGACCAAACAACTTGACACATTTTTAATGATACTTATATATGTCAAAATCACATACTCCAACTATTAGCGTAACTATCATGAATTATAAATCTAGACTTTTAGAGGATAGAAAGAAGCCATATCCTGTACGAAATAAGCACGCAGCAAAAAATAAATTGTAACGAAGAGGACTTTGGTCACAAAAACTTCGGAACTGAATTTTCTAAGACATATTTATACATTATTGAGGTTACAATGCTTAAACATGCTTTTTTAACATAAATATCATTGAAAATGTATCAATCACATGCTCTGATTCTAATTGAGTTCTGGTTATTGAAATAGTTGTATAATTTAATATTTACTGCTACCAAAGGGGAATATTTGTTTACCTAATATATACACAGTGAGTCGTTAAGAATGGGAAATCTGGAAACTGGGAATAGTAGAGCCTAAAATATGAGGATTGACAGCGGCATGCCTTATACAAATGTTGCTCGTTTAAGAGATACAGGGTGTTCAAGTTAATAATTTCATTTCTAAATTTTTCAATAACTCAGCAAGTTTTTATAGAATCAACTTGAAAATTGGTATTATTATGCTTTTCAGCATGACGAATAAGAATTTGGCATCAATTTTAACGTTGCTCATAGGTGGCGCTGATTACACACTGCTGAATAGATAAATCGATGCTTATCTTTTTTGTGCGTGTAGAATCACATAAACTGAATCGAAAATTTGAAAGAGCAACCTTTTTTACATGAAAAATACATACTTGTTTGATGTTGATATCTTGATCCGTTTTCGAGATATTTGCCTTCTAAAGTTTCAATGCAGTTGGCTTAAATGCATCTGACAGCTATCATTATTTATGCTTGTTAAGCTTGTGTCAAAGAGTATAGTACTAAGCAAGTAGTTTTATCTTTTTCTGTTTTATTTGTACTAGAATAAGTTGTAAAAAAAATGCCACGGCATAATGACTTTTCTAATAGTGAAATGCGAGATATGGTTTGTCTGTGCTCCATCCCGAAGATATTTAGAATTATATCCCAATCGAAGACAACCAAATCATAAACTTTTTAGAAATCTTTATAATCGCCTAGGAGAAACTGGGTGTTTTCGTCCTAAGCGTCATAACAAGAGGAGGAAGTTCTAGTTCGTGTTACCGAAAACCAAGGCGTAAGTACCCGCCGTTTAAGTGCAGCGACAGGAATAAGTCAAACGTCTATCAATAGAATTTTACGAAAAGAGAAACTGTACCCTTATCATTTCACTCCCGTGCAGAATTTATTACCTGAGGATCCTGCGGCACGTCTACGATTTTCGCAGTTTTTACAGACAAAACAGAACGAGGACCGAAATTTTCTTGACAAAGTTCTCTTCGCCGATGAAGCAATGTTTACTAGACGGGGAGTTTTCAACTGGAGGAATAATCATTTGTGGGATTCTGAGAATCCACATGCCATAAGGGAAAGACGTTTCCAGCATGAGTTCAAGATAAACATTTGGTGTGGGATGATATCTGATTTTTTTATTGGTCCCTTTGTACTCCCACCGAATCAGAACGGTCAACTATACTTAGTTTTTCTTGAACACAATTTAAATGAACTACGAGAAGATGTACCACTTGAACTAAGACAAAACGCCACCACATTTTCCTCTGCCTGTGCGCAATTATCTGAAGGAACAGTTTCCACATCGATGGTTTGGTCATGGAAGTGAATTTCCTAGGCCACCTAGAAATCCAGATTTTAACCCCCTAGATTTCTCTGTTTGGTCTAGTTTGAAGGATATAGTCTACAAGGAAAGAATTGATTCCCGTGAAGAGTTGCTTCAAAAAATTCAAGAAGCTGCCAATGTAATCAGAAATAATGCAGGGCTGTTTTCTAACATTAGAAGATCTCTAAGACAACGAATAGAAAAGTGCATTGATGTGGGTGGTGGACATTTCGAGCAGTTGCTCTAAATAAATTATTCACCGGTATAATACGTGGGCGCTTGCATTACATATGACAGTTGTATCAACTTGCTACCCTTTCGACAAATTAATTTTAGAAGTCATTATTTTCATGTTTGTTATTTTTTTTACTATGATCACTCTAGAGACGTTATAACTTCCTCTTGCGAACATTATGTGGACGTAAGGCCTATTAAAAAACTATGATTTAATGTGTACCTATGCATTATTTCTTGTTATTATTTATTATTTACCTGAGCTTCGTATTTAAAAATCAAAAATTGTATTAATAGGCCGAACTGCATTGGAATTTTAGAGGGCAAATATCTCGAAAACGGATCAAGATATCAACATCAAACAAGTATGTATTTTTCATGTAAAAAAGGTTGCTCTTTTAAATTTTTGATTCAGTTTATGTGATTCTACACGCACAAAAAAGATAAGCATCGACTTATCTATTCAGCAGTGTGTAATCAGCGCCACCTATGAGCAACGTTAAAATTGATGCCAAATTCTTATTCGTCATGTTGAAAAACATAATAATACCAATTTTCAAGTTGATTCTATAAAAACTTGCTGAGTTATTGGAAAATTTAGAAATGAAATTATTAACTTGAACACCCTGTATCTCTTAAACGAGCAACATTTGTATAAGGCATGCCGCTGTCAATCCTCATATTTTAGGCTCTACTATTCCCAGTTTCCAGATTTCCCATTCTTAACGACTCACTGTGTATATAATCGTTAATTATATCGAGTAGCCTACAATGATGTATGTGCACACCAGATGTAATTACATCATATACATAATTATCATAGTATTATTGCTGTAATGAACTGTTTACTACATCGTAGGAGGCGGAATATAAGAGCTACGTAAGAATCCTCTATGATTCTAGAAAATGTTCATATTTATGAATATTATACATAGTCAAGCAATGTAGGTACTTCTAAGAACAAAGTAACTAGTATTACGGCAGCAGTTTCCAAATACCTGAGGTTAGAAAGTGTACACGATACAAGATATGGTATGCTTTGCGAGAAGGATTTGTAGTATAGCTTGCGTAAAGTCCATGAAAATAGGGCAGCAATAAATAATATTTATATTGTTGATGTAACTTCAAACGAGAGATGGATTAAATCTTGACGACATTTGAACTTAATTTAATCAATGTGGTTGAACTTCGTTATCAATTTACAAATAAGTTTTCTAGTAACTTCAGTAATTTGTTTCAAAAATGTCATAAATACTTAAGATGTATGATGCGCACGTATATTTCAATTTATATAAACCAAGTATACAGGAAATTCTTCACGAAAAAATATTGCATTGTTATTATTTTATATTATCATTATTTACGATATTGGTAGCAGAAGCTATTCTTTCCAATAAAGTTATATTAGACCTTCCTGAAAATATTTAAAACCAAAGATGATTTATTTACGGCAGCTGACTTATATTGAACTTCAACCGTACTCTTTTATGGAAAGGAAGTTTAGATCCTTTGAAAATACTTGAGCCACTTTCTCTGGTATCGGTTATTTTTTCTTGTCTATAGGACAGTTTGATAGGATTACGTATTTACCTTTCTTTTCTTAGTTCACCGTTTCGTTTACGGAAGTTCGAGACTAGCAGCTGCAATTCTTCAGCGTGTTGTTCGTACATCTGCCCAAGTTGTTGCGTAAAGTCCGAGACTAGAACAAAAAAGAGACATCTTAGACAATTTATTGTAACTTACGGGAAAAATTGAGGTTGATGTGTAGTTTATTTATTTAGGAATCAATATTATCGCGTACAGCATCTATTTATTAGTCTCTAATAAAATTTGTGTACTGTCTAGTAATTTTTCGTATCCACTCAACTAACAATAACTAAAAAGGAGCGCGGAAATGTTTCTCAATATGGTAGAGTAATCTTTTGCACCGTAAACTGCTTGCTCTCTTTTTTTTAAGTATTGCATCTTCAATAGGTAGGCAGGGATATTAGCAACATCATGGGTTTGGGAAAAAGATACATAGTGTCTTTCATTAGAGTGCCAATGCAGGTGGATCAAAAGAGTAAAGTTTTCTCCGCCCCATTGCGTATCTAATCGTAAATATACAAGATGTTAGTAATATCAGCAAAGCGGTTCTTAGGAATGACGACAACGAATACGTCAGATGCAGCACTCTTCTGGCATTTAACCAATACAGTCTGAAAACTAGAAAAGGTATCTCAATGTAAAGTAGGTCTTTAACTTTCAGCACTTTAATGTTAAAGTCTTAGATGTTTAATGAGAATCAGTATAATTTCACAGTTTTAATTTCTGCTGCGCTTTTTTCGGAATTTCAATATCAGAAAAAGCTTCTGTGATCTGAACAATCAACAACAATGGAATAGGTTGATCGTCAATTACACTTGCTAACTTTTCTTCATTTGAATGCGTAGGAGCTCTCTTGAGGACAGCTATCGATCTTCGGCAAAGTTCAATATTTTTTTTCTGTTTTAAACAAAGTCTTCATAAAATAATGCTTTTAATAACTCAAAGCTCATCTAGGCACGTTCTGTTACTAAGCAGGCTTAACAAAGTGTCACGTGTTTGAGCATACAAGCTTCTGCAATCATATCTAGCAATTTCTGCCCTACAAAACCAACCGTCGTTATATGTAAAATATTGATGATTTTTCCTGTATGACAGTCTGAGAAATTACATCTCCATTCGCTTATTTTTGAGAATAACTATAACAATAATGTTTCTCACTTCCTTTTTTGGTTATTGCACGTGTTTACACCGAACAAATAAATTATGTACAAACTATAGTCTTTATCCATGGTCTTTATCCATCTATGGTGTTCTACAGCAGTTTATGATAAACATAAAGACAACTGCTACGTTTTCGAATGCATGGTACTTGTTTAACTTCAGTTTTTAACGCAGGAGCTAAAACTGTAATGATCTCTATTCTTTTATCTTCCACGACTTTACTTCTTTGCTTGAGTTCTTGGAAATAGTCTTATGCTCTTTGTAGAACAGTCAGGATATGACAGGATAGCAGCTTTCACTGATATAAGACCAGTCATGCCGTTTCTAAAGATTAGAAACAATCCATTCCTTTTTGGACAACTTGTCATGCTCAAACTCTCGACAAAGACTGCGAATCCAATTCTAGAACGAGATAGAATACGGAACGTCGGCGACACATTGTTCCCTACTCATCCAGAGCGAATTGACGAAGTGAAGGAGGAGCGAATGCATGACATCCAGCTATTCAGCGAAGATGAATTGTCAAAAGCGACTAACTCCCTACAAAATAGGAAAGCGTTTGGACCAGACGGGATACCTGTGGAATCACTCAAAGCAGACGAGAGACGCGTGAAGTTTGTCCAACAGATTGCATAGCCTCTGGAAGGCATACTACACCATCGGCTTCGTCGCACGTAGTGAACAACTTCGAAGCTGTCAACGGGGAAATCATTACTCCATACCCCTGGTGATGCTGGTTACGTTGGACGGAAAAAACCCTTTCAATTCGGCCAGGTGGGATGTCATTCAGGATGCTTTCCGGAAGATTAACACGCCATCCTATTTACTTAGAATGGTACGCTACCTTAGCGACAAGAAGTTTACCTATGACTCTGGAGCGGGGTGGTGTACTCAGAAATTAACAGCAAGAGCTGCACAGGGCTCCATATTAGGCCCAGACTTATGCATCAGCATCTTCTGTTAAGGTAAACAGCATTGGTCGATTTCTAAAACTCAAAGTAATTAAAATTGGTTCCCAATGCATTAAATTTGATTACAATAATTAATTTTAAGAATGACTAATGAATAAGAAAAAATTACTATAGTAGCTGGCCAATTTCGTGCAACATTTGGCCAGTAACAGGCATAATAACGAACTTTCAGAAAGAATGATTTATGTGTTCTTCTATGCTAGTAAATCTAATTCCTTAAATTTGCCATAAATTAACGCCACACTCCTATGATGTATATTTATTCATTGCCACTAGAATTAAAAACAGTGATAGAAATTTATTGCAATTTACATGAGTTCCGAAATTACACAAAACATATTCACACACTTCGCAGAGTGTAATTCTTCCCTTGTGCTCGCGATTCATATTGCAAAAATTGTCATCTTTGGCACAACCTCTTTTCACATAGACGACACCATTGTATAACGACTGCTGTTGGTAACAGTATGGTTCATTGCAGGAAACTACGTTGGTATCATTATCGGCACGTGGCGAGAAGCAGTGACCTCTCTTCAACCCCATACAATCGTAGCACATCATTACAGTCGCAGAACTTGCGTATGTAATTGATTTCAAACATAGAATTGTAAGAACGATGCATAGCATTAAGATAATTGAAATGATGTCAGTAAATTGTCAACATGACAAGATCAAAGATATGTGACAAAATATCTGGAAATTTCGGAATAATAGACGATGTACTTTTAATGGCTCGTCTAAAGCTTGTTGTAGGCTGGCTGTTGGACAACACAATGGCAAACAAAGAAACCCTGTTTAGGTTGAAGTCCTTAAAGAAAACCTACTTGCGAATTGAAGAAAAATGCGATATGTTTTTCTCGGACTTGTTTTTTACGGTTATATAGTTCTTAAAGGTTTGATAGTGTTAGAAACAGCCTGCGAGATTTAGAAGAACTGAAAGTAGAATCCATTTAACTTCTAATGAAATTAGTGTTAAACAACTGCAAAATACGGAAAGGCATGTTCAAGATATGTAGATTGCGCCACTGTTTAGAAAGGTAACAGAATGTATTTCAGTTTTATAGCACCTTTTGCGGAAGCTTACTATATTAAACATTCTAAAGTTTTGCAATTTAAATCGGCATCGATTAAAATACATTGTATAAAGTATTGATAAATTGCAATTAATTGTCAAATTTGTATAACAGATGCGTTCTGTAGGAACTTTACAGACATAGATAATATTACGAATTTAATAACGAGAATTTACTATCGATTATGCTCTTACTCTTTAATTTGATTTGGCATGGTAGTCAACTTCTCTAATCAACTTATGTGTTTGGTAAATTAATGTAGAATAGGAAATAAGCATTATTGTACCGACTTCTCCACCCTTCCTCTTTAATATGTAAATGTTACCTAACAGTAGTGAAGCTATATTGGAAATAGATTTGCGTAATGTGTATGCCGACTATAATAGATTAACTTGACTTTACACGATTTACCATTTGTCCAAATTACTAACTCAGTAAATCTAAAGTCAATATTATTTGCATTCAGACTCCGATAGTTCAACTAGTAATGGACGTGTATGTAGTAGATATATGAAGATAAGGTTAGTTGGTTTGCTTCATGATAACATACTCATGGGCTCTAATGGGGAAACCGTCTGGTGTGGCATATTTATAAAGTACATCTATAATCTATTCCATACATTTTTATAAACTACTACTTTTACAAGGTATTGGGTATATGATAATTTCTTGTATATTAACCTACTTGAAAACATAATCCACAGCTAGATCATGTACTAGGGCGGTTTAAAATGTAATATAACTAATACAGACTTAAAAAAGCCACAAAAAAGGTTTTCTTCCATGTTAGTTATCTCACTTATCAGGCCACCCTCGTATAATTTGCAGTATTCAATTCAATTTGGTGACTTGCACTTTTACTAAGCAGAGTATGACTACCTTTGTTTGCATTACAAAATACCAGGCTTTGTTCGTAGTGTTTAATACGCATCTAACCCACATAGCGTTTCTCCATTTCACTAAAAATGTATCGTTTATCCCCCCATTAATGTAATTTGAAAACCTTCGAGCCAAACGCTATAGCATCAAAAATGGATAACAACGAAAATTTTTGTATATGAAACTGTACGCTTTATTACGCTAGATCTTCAAATCACTTATTTTGTAGCCAATTAGATTAATACCGCTGTCTACACAAATTTACTTTTACAGTTTGTGTTCTGTTTGGCAAATACAATTTTGGAAGTGTATGAATTATCCTCCAAACGCTGCTTTCCTCTGATAGTGCTAATGTAATTTCAGTGATCGCCGTATAGGTTGCCCTTCTGGGACATACATACATATGTACATATGTTGTTTGAATGTATGCTAGAAGAAACCAAGATTTAGTCAAGTTATCCAATCTAATTAAAGTCGCTGTTTCAACTGAAGCAATCGATTGATAATTTAGAATATTCGTTGCATGGCTACTTCTATAGTCCAGAGTGAATTTATCATATCTGTAATAGCGACAACTGTCTGGCACTGCTGATACATATACTGTAGTTCGTTAGGTTACGCATCTTTATGTGGAAGAAAATTGAGACCTTCATGGTCTGATTGCAATCCTCATATATTTTGCTGTTACCCATGTTCTCCACGTTATTATTTTTACCAGTGTTCAAGTGTCGTTGCCTTTGGCATTGAAGTATGACAAAATCTGAGTAAGTGCAGTAATTGTTCTCATTTTTTCTTGTAACTTTTTCTATTAATCAAGCAAATTACTCAGATATAGGAATAAGTCAAAAATAAACGTAGATCTAGCAACAATAGTAGTTAATATCCTCTAGCTTTGGAGATATATGGTTCATCTGAACCAACAATACAGTTTCCACGTAATAATTTATATAACAAGACCACTATGGGTCCTAATGATCTACTTTCACAAAGACAGGACGATCTATGGTACTATAGATACACATGAAAGAGTATTTCTGTGGCTAAAAAGCTACATATGTACAAAAAGTATCAGTGAAAAGCTGCAAACAACAAATATACATCACCAATGTTAAGAAACGGACATATGAGCAAAAACTATTGACAGCATCTCTTGATACATCTGTACGCTTGCGTACGAAATAATTCCTAGCCAACTTTGTTTTCAGTAGAAACTGTGGGAGAGCATAGGATACCTTTCCACACCTGAACTGATAGCGAGAGTCCAAGCTATTTTGGAGTTGATCAGGTGGACGAAGACCGTTTAAGTAACACTAACTCCCAATTAGTTTATATGGTTCTTTAATTAGGTGCAACTAGGTCGAAAGAACTGAAACGTCATGATGGCATAATGCTGTTGTTGTCTGAGCTGGCGTTCAAGTGTAAACCCATTTAGGAAGGGAAACCAGTATTTGAATAATATTTCCAATTAATTTGTTCAATTAATTTAGACGTGGAGGTCCTTCTTGTCAAAAAAAGGATTTATCTTCGAAAATTATAAAAAAGTCTATTTTGTTCAAACTTTTGATTAACTTCAGCCACCACCACTTTTTCCCACTCGACTTGTCGGCCAAGCTCATACATGCATTTAATGTCAAACTTTCCAGCTATTTTCTATGCAGAACGCAATAATCCCGAAGCATATCCTTATATTAGTACTTCCAGGGAAGACTACATCTTATTATTTCTTAAACGTACCGAATATTTTCTGCAAGCTGTTTTCTCTTTTATTTCAGTCGAAACGGCATCTCAGCGTAAATAACCGCGGGAAATGGAGAGAAGCATAAAACAGATAATGAAATTTCATGCTCTTGCGGATCAAGACTACTTTTTACATCAGCGAGATATACATAGAAAGTTTGTCACGTCATATATGAACAGAATTCGGAAACGACCATTAACCAAACCTCCCTTTCTATTGAACACCCACCCTTGAATTTTAGAAAGGTTTCCTACGTGACGCAACCAGAACGGGAAGATTGGACTCGTTATCCGACACGTTGATCAACAACTGTTAGGTAAACTATAAATGCATGGATTTTTATTTAAAATTAAAATAAAATCAAAACAGAAACTAATACGAAAGGGAATTGCATTGTATAAAAGTTTTTTGATTTTTACTGTTTGCAAAACGTGAAAGCTTGTATGGAAATATATGCTAAAACTAAGTTTAAACTGGCAGCTACGATATATCATTCTATGTCAACTAAATATAGATATATGGTGAAAGGAAGCATTGCCGAAAATTGCAAAGTTTTAAGTAGGGAGTGCGTTTTCACCTACGATGTTCTGTTTAGAATAAATAAGTTGTTTTTCAAATCTTAGTGAAGAGGCTATTGTATAGTATTGGATATAAATAAGTCCAATTTTTGCAATTAATTTTGCCGTTCATCGGGGAATGACAAAGTTACTAGTAGTCAAACATTATTTTATGATGTATAATATCACATTTGATTCACCTACGAAGCGCAGAGACCACAACATCGCCTAAGCTAGTATAAATAATAAAATATAAATGATGATTGATATGGTATAAACATAGACAAAGAATACAAACGATCATAGATAGTGAAGCTTGCCACCATCTCTTCAGAATGCCAACTACAACGAAACATATTTCTCCCAGTTAGATAGACCTTAACTAATACCGGTATATCTCATACTGTCAGCGCCAACTAGTTTGCATTATCCGAGATTTTAAATATGCATACGAAAAAACTCTACGAGCTTTAACTTGGCCGTAGTTGTTAAGCTTTTATTGAAAGGACTACGACCCCTACGACCTCGAATCCTCTTCAAGACGCGAGGAATTATGTAGGTCATTGATCTGATGGCTGTATTACTGTGCGCTAAAAGCCGTGCAGTTTTCGCATCACCATTTAGACGGGAATGCATAAAGTATACGGAACGAGTTTTTCCAAAGTTTACATGCCTTTTTTGCGTCGGAAATATAGCTGGGCAAAGTGCTGGTAACTATGTAAAATGATCCGGATAGTTAAAGTTCGGATGACGTAAGTGTATGTGTCGGATGGTTTCAGTATACTTTAATCTGTGATTCGGGCGGTGCAAATAATACGTGGGTGAAAATTACATTAATCCGATTTATGTATTAAGTTTGGATAACGAGTTTGATGGTTCTGTGTTTTTATACTTATAATCTTGGATTCTCCACGTGATGCATTTACTGGTAGATCTGGTAGATTAAAGTTCATTTCGTGAATGACGTTTTCTATCTCCTGCTACAACCATTTTCTATAAAGCTGCAGGACGCCTTAGAACTTGAAAAGTACGTTGAGACATTTATTGAGATATATTGCGAAGAGGGCCGCCACAACATTGTTTGTGGAACCGAAATTGTTTTGTGGAATAGGGATGAACACCTATGATATAGAACTCAAATCTTCCTGGTCTGACGCTCTCCAAGGTATTGATTAGTAACTTCACTAAGCAAAGAACAAGGATTTTCCTAAAATTAAGTAGGAACAATCAACGAGTACTTGTGGGGTTTCTCACAGAGCACTGCCACTTTGGGGAACACATAACAAGGATAGGTTTGAAACACAATAGCGACTGCAGGTTTTGCATGGCGAAAGACGAAAATCCGCATGGCTATTGCAGCAATTTGTGCCAGATATTTTAGTAAAGATGTTATCGACGAAGGAGAAATACCCTCTTTGATACGATTATAGCTATTGCAGTTCATTAAAGCTCTTAGACTGGATGGGAAGCTATAGTGGATGGGAAGCTAGCAACAACTTATATGTAGCTCATGTAGTTAGGAGGGCGCAATATGTAGATCATTGTAGTCCATTGTTGTATAATATCCGAAAAGTAATTAAGAAATGTTGAGGATTGAATACCGTGTTCGATGGCTAAGATGTGCACAGAAAAAGCTATATGCGCCGCAATTCAACCGCAAAGATTGTTGCAACATTTCAAATACCACTAAATTCCTTAAAACCACTTTCCAGCTCATTTTGATCAAACAAAGTTTTGATGCTGCCAGGGTAACTATCACACTGAGATTGTGAATTGCTGTTTGTACATAATTTTTCCATGTCCATGTCCGTTACTTCAGATTCTGGATCATGTAACATTTCCTATGTGGCTACAAACCCGGTAGGAGATTCTATTATATTGACTAACCAATTTTACACCTAACCTTATTTTTTTCTATTGTGATATTTCTGAAGAAATTTTGTTTTTATTTAAATCATTGTTTTGTAGTTGAAGACATTTTGAAGTAGTCTTGGTTAGTTTGATTAGGATCGAAAGAACTGGTATCACCAGTTAGAACGCCAAGATTCTATGATGATTTGGAAAATTATTTGGACATGCTTTGCAGATTCACATGCGTAGATCCTATGCCTCTAAAATGATATTCAAAAGGTTTGCTTCAATTGGAAATAGAACTAATTTAGAATTTATTTAGTAATATATTTAGTGTGCATTAGTGATCAAAACACAATGTTTTAACCAAACCAAAAATTCTAAAAAAATTACTCCTAACTAGATGTACATAGCTACTATAATCTCATGCAACATAACTACGCAAAAGCGTAGATATGTATATCACCATCTAGATGCAACATTTGTCGGATGTTTTATCAACTGTGCAATTTGAATTAACGTGAAATTCTGCATATTGGGGCAATACAAACGTACAAGGGAAGCCGTACTAAAACAAATTCTAAACTATAAATTCCCAGATAAACATACAAATTTATTTAATGGTTTCCGGAATAAAATAATTTATTGTTGACTAATCTTTTATATCGAAAATATAATGATGATTATGTGTACACACTCATATGCCGGCTATATTTAACATAGTGAATCAATTTCACGGCCAACGATTTTGTTTTTCAGTTTATTACATTAAAAACTGACAGCTGTCCCATATTTTATATTGTTTTATATGTATGGCGAGAGTGTTGGTTAAGTATTACATTTATAACAAGCTCTTCGAGTATTAGTCGTTTGAAAACGAGAACAAACGGACCACATTTTGAAGATCAGCTGTAATTGTTTTGACAGTCGTGATATATAGCATGTATTAAACTGGTTCGAGGGTTTGGTTTATTTTTGATGTTGAGTGAGTAAGCAATACGGAAAATAGGATCGCCGCAAACAAGTGTGCTACCAACATATTATGAAAGTTTTCATTTCGAATGTACACAGAGTTGTTGGGATAAATCGTAACATTTCACCAGTTTGATGTCCTTTATATTTCGGGAGGACTGTGTTTTTTACTGAATAGAAGTTTGAACCAGTACAACTGGGATAATAGAGAACAAAGCTAACTAGCCAAGAATAAGATTAGAAAAATGTAACAAACTAATAAAGAAAATTGTGTCAAGTAACCTGTTCACAACATTTTCGTAAGAGCACATTAAATTTGCGCTGTGTAATATTATTTTCATCTAATTAAGTTTTATATCTTAACTAAATAAAATTGCAAGATAAAACAACGAACACAACTGTACCTATATACCAAATTATATCTGCTACATCTACGGAAGTAGTTGGCTGTACATCTAATTAGATTTCGCATCATTTTCCTTACACATGCTATTTTGTCGAGTGTTCTTAGTGGAAACAATACATTGTACTGCGGTAGATATAGATAGCAGTATCTGATACTAATTGTGGTGCCCTAGTTTCTTTTAGCGCGTTGGGGATGTCATCGGTGCTATGTCTCTGTTTGAACAAGTGTATTCAGCCTAATTTACAATTAGCAATTTACTTCTAGGACCCTGCACGCTATATCAAGTAAATTACATCGACATCAAGAGACATTTTGTCGATAATTGTATTGTCGGAATTAGCGTATTGTTATCGTCCGTCCCTGGTTACGATGTTAGACGTCAAATAAAAAAGGTAGATACAATGTAATGTGGTTACTGTGAAGGAAATCGTTGAATATCGTATATTCATACAACAGAAAATGTGAATAGCTTCTGTTGATATGTTACCATGTAGGCCTATCAACAACAGATACATGCGGTTAAATTGCTTCGGCTGCGTATTAGATATCCGTTTGCAATTTATACGCCGCATACCTGAATTTCATATCTAAGGGGATACGATCGTGCTTTATTCAAATAAGCGATAGCTTTCGGGCAATATAGTACGAATATTGGGAAAGATATACGACGAAGTTTGTATTACTTTTTTTTATAAAAGAACCTGTTACGGGACATATGTGTATAGCTAAGTAGATGGATTTTTAAAATTAGTCACGCTCTTTTATAAAGGTTATATGTCTTGAATATGTTAAGCAACGTTCGCTTATATCGCAAAATACGCTGCTATTGCACAAGACATCCAACCGACAGTATTTTAATAAAGCATTATGAATTTTAGGAGGACAGATTGTTAACTTTGTCATCAATGATGAATATGTAATCATAGTAAAAAGCGTTCAAATAAGCTTTGCCTCTAGTAGGCCATGCCTTTAAAAACGTATGATTATTAATAATTTAAATTTGCATTAGTTGTCAATTTGACAGATGCATAGTTGACAAAAATTGCTTTGCAATTTAAAATTGATTTAACATGGTTTTTACTATACAACACAAATCGTTCATGGTATAATCTTATTTTCGAAACGGACGTAAGATTGACGGACAATGGCAGTATTCTCTTCAAGATTGTTTAGAAGAATTTAGAAATGAGTTCCCTAACTTCATCTTTGATTATGACAGTTTTCGACACACAGTGACACATTCCGTTATGGTTTTCAGAGAAAGAGGGAGTGAAAGAAGGCTCAGGTCGGGCGAAAAAGCGTACAGAAGAGCTAGTTAATAATGTAAGAGAAATTATAAATAATGCACCAAGAACTTCCGTACGAGCATTATCACAACAAGTGCGTGTATCAATTGGCACATGTCATACAATTTTGAAAAAGGACTGACATTTATTTCCATATCACATGACCTGTTATCAAGAAATCAAGGAAATCGACTATCCCAGAAGAATAACGTTTAGTCAGTGGTTCTTAAATAATTTTGATAATGACCTTCTTGACAAAACCCTTTTTTCTGATGAGTCATGGTTTTATCTGAATGGATATGTTAACTCACAAAATATGAGGATGTGGCCTAATGAGAAACCACGTAATTTTTTTGTTGAAACCGCACTTCAACCGCAGAAAATTGGTGTATGGTGTGCGATTAGTCGAAGGAGAATTATTGGCCCTATTTTTTTTAACTGAACCTTAACAGGAGAAAGGTATCGACAAGAAATTATTATGCCATTTATCGAACAGCTTGACGATGAAGAAATAACACAGGGTTACTTTCAACAAGACGGAGCTAGAGCACACACAGCAGGTGAAACAATTAATATGCTGCAGCAATTGTTTCAAAATCAGTTGATAAGTTTAAACACTGAACATGAATTTCCACCAAAATCTTGTGACATTACCCCATGTGATTTCTTTTTATGGCCATTCTTAAAGAACTCAATTTATCGAGTACAGATACCTGATCTTGCAGACCTTCAAATCAGAATTGCCGAAAGAATTAATGGAATTGACACTGCGATACTACAAAACGTTTTTCCCCCATTAGAAGATGTGAGAAATGTTTTGAACAAGGTGTTGGACACTTTGAGCAATTTTTATAAAATTTTGCTTGTTTGTTGGAAATAAACATATTTCATTCACTTAAAAATGTTCGTTTTATTATTTTGACATTTGTCATTTCATTCAAATATCTCATCTCATAACCAACAAAATTCCTATTAAAATTTAAGTAACAAGCTAAGACATAATCATAATTTCCAAATTTGAATTCTTTTCTTGGTTAACTCACCCAGCTCAATTGCCATAGTGAATAGCCAGATTTTAATAAATCACAGGCAAGTGATGAACAAGCACCACATTTGTCGCTTTAAATATAATAGATGGCTACACTAAAGATTAGGTTTAAAATTAACAAAACAAGATTTTGTAAATACAATCAGAATAGCTGGAGACCTATGAAAGCAAATTACGGAGGAACTAAGACAAGCAAGAACTAGGTTAAGTTGGCATTCGAAAAGTGTTGTCCTGAGATCAGCTATCTCATAGATTACTACGAAGAAGTTGTCTTAGTTTTCTTTTACGACATGTTAACTTTTTAAGCATCATATTTATTACGTATTTTATTGGACCTAGAGGTCATCAACAGCCATTTAGAATTAGTTCTTGATATAGAATTTATTATGAGCAATAGGACTATTTGTTTTCTTATCGATTTAATGGCGAAATTCTAACATTCTAACAAGCTAAGTAAGTGGTATTTGAACGATAGCAAGTTAAGCCAGTTGCCATTATGGGCATCAGATTTCTTTAATAACCCATCTCTGAAGAGATGGAAGTGTAATAACTGTCCATTCTACTGGCCTACAAGACATCAATACAATGTTTTTTTCTTTGATAGCAAATTTAGGAATCTATATATGAAACTTTTACATATTTACTGCACAGAGTAAAGGGTGTCCGCGAAATACAAAGCATGCTTTTAAGGGATGATAGCTACAACGATTTAGAACCAAAAGATATAATACACCTTGGGTCTATCTGTAAGCGTAAACGACAAAAAAATTATTTCTCATGTCACAAACTTCGATGCATACTGTACACCGGCAGCTGATCAGTGCAAGATTTACCCGACGACTCCAGGCGTGTGTTGCAACACATCTCTCAAAAAAGTTCTTTTTAGAACCACCAATTTATCACAAATAAAAGAAAAGAACTCAATTTTGTAGTAGCCTTTACGAAAGAGCTTAAAGCGCCATAACATAATTGCAATAATTACATTATTTTCGTTCAATGCGACTTTCCCTCAACTTAAATTTTCATTTACCGATCGAAAGCTGCTATTAAATCCGCCCTTTTCACTCTAACTTCAAGATAACATCGATTTTATTGTCATAACATTATTTAAAAAAAACGCAAAGGTACCTTTATTTTAAAACGTATGGCCATTGACTTCGTACGATACAAGTTCAAGGTCGTATAAACAGATGATGCTTGGCTTGCATCTGCACTTCTAATGAATACGAGTACAGTGTGTTGGAAGAGAAATGACACCACGCTTCAATTTCAAAGTATGAAATAATTCGTTTTCATCGTTGATTTCAGTTATTTTCAACCCTAAATTTTTGATATGGTTTTTTGGTTATTTAAGAAGCAATATGGATGAGTTTTCTTGTACAGTTTGGCCAAATAAGGTTTTTTAGAAATAATTTTTTTCTCGTTTACGCTTACAGATAGACCCAAGGTGTATTATATGTTTTTGTTTCTAATTCGTTGTAGCTATCATCCCTTAAAAGCATGCTTTGTATATCGCGGACACCCTGTATAGACGATCTGTGATGAGATGCACCAAAAATTCTTTGCGGGTACGCACTTCTAAGAAAAAATTGAACAGATCTTGTGAAATTCGTCTAATTGCCAGTAGCATATTAAAACTAAAATTACTTAGCACGATAGTTTTTGAAACTTTATTTTTTAAAGATTATATTTGAGGATATGCGAAATACAAAGCATTAAGAGGGAATTAATTATCTTGCATAAAACGCCGTAATTAGGAATTGGAATAGTACATACCGTCATGCCACAAATTGGGTTAATAACAAAAAATAAACGAAATCTAATTGCGTAAGGGATGGAATTTAGTATGCCCAAAACCAGTTGGAGCAATTGTTCAATATGACTTCCATTTTGTTATTGTAAGATAACCAACTTCAATTCCAAATTGTACACAGCATTCCATGATCCTTTTGTGTTGAATCGCACCAATTTGCTCCATAATATTGTCTTTTAATTCTTGTTACCGTATCTACACTGCTGATTCATAGTGGATTACCTCTGGCTATATCCTGATTTTCATTAAGAATGTCTGCAACTTGAACATCACTAATTCTTGGTCTTCCACATTTTGGTTTGGTAGGTCGGTTACAGATCCTGTTCTTTCACATTTTTTATCTCTTACTTTATAAACACAGATCTGTTTTTGGAGAAAAATATTGTAAATAACATAGCTGTTATTTAGTCTTGCATAATTTGTACTGTTACGACTGTTTTTAACTACTCCGAAGGAGTAACTGTTGTTAAACAGTATTTTCTTTAAAATGTTAACGTTGTTACAATATGTGTTTTATATCTTGACCGCTAGATTAATTGGTAATATCAGTGTATAACGTCGTAGTATGCAAGCACATACATATGTAGGTATGTACATACATACAGCAGTCTTCAAGAGAATAGCAGTAGCTTCGTACAAGCCATCTATACAACAAATAGTTCCATTACATAGGTGTATTACATGCATATGATGGAGCTCCTTTCTGAATAACTTTGGAGAAACCCAAGGTTTTAGGTTAACAGTGCAGATAATCCCTATTCAAAAAATAGCAGCGCTGTGATATATACAATCAATAGTAGATAAGCCCTTAAGGCATACACGCGATAATCTAGTTCATATGTTAACAAAAGCAGTTCCAACATCCAATAAATACCAAATCTAACGATTTTAAATAATGGGCCGAAAGAAACATTGTACACCAAAGCAACGCGAATTAATAAAAAATGTAATTAACTAAGGAAAAGGCTATAGATTTGTGTAAGGTATTATAGAATGTTCAGCGAAAATGATTGCTAATAGGTTAAAAAAATGGAAAAAGAAAGGAGAAAAACGCGGCAAAAAAGAGAGGAACCATTTACAACTTCCAGACAAATAAAAGATGATTTACACTGACTATAAGCACTGTCACAGTTAGAAGACGGTTAGCTGAGGCTAACCTCAATGACAGCAGTCCACGAAAGTCCCCGTAACTGAAAAACACTATATCCGTAACCGCATTAAGTTCGCCAAGGATCATTTGCAATGGCCTGCCCGTAAATGGAGGAATATATTGTGGAATGATGAGAGTAAAGTTGTTCTTTTTGGCTCTAGTGGTCGCCGTTTGTATGTTCACAAACCATCGAACTCAGAACATAAACCATAATACACCACAAAAATCATCAAGCACAGGGAAGCAGAAGTCATCGTATGGGGATGTTTTTCTTACTATGAAGTATATTTATAGAATAGACGGTATCATGGATCAGCAGACTTACGTCTAAATACTCAATAAAGATATACTTCCATATGCAGAGGACAAAATGCCCTTCCAATGGATCCTTATGCAGGATAATGATCCTAAGCATACGAGCAAGACAGCTAAGGCATGGTTTCGATAAAATGAGGTTGAGATTGTTGGCTGGTTTGCCCAATCTCCTGAGCTCGACCCTATTGAAACTCTTGGGCAGATATTAAAAAAAGCTGTTTTCGAAGCAAAACTAAAAACTGCTAGTGAATTGTGGGAAGTAATTCAAGCATCCTGATTTGCAGTACCATCTAAACGTTGCCAGCAATTAGTCGACACAATGCTATGTCGCTGTCGAGCTGTTATAGCAAGTAAAGGACATGGAACAAAGTACTAACTAGACTGTAAGCCAAATATGTATGTTCTTTGGTTAATATTGTTAGGTATTATATTTATTTTTATATATTACTGCTAGTCTATTGAACAGCTTAAAATAGAATAGGTCTTGAATTTTTAGTTTTAGGTGTATATTTCACATACGATAAAATCAAATCGTCAATTGTTACTATTGTTTATACTTCTAAGTATTTTGAAGTGCTGCTATTTTCTTGAACACAACTGTACATACATACATATATACCGAAAGAAAATAATAACTTCAACTTTTTAAAATCAGATTTAACATAAGAAAACACATTGCGCAAACGAATTTTTGTTTAGAAAAGTTGAAATTGAAAATAAATTGTCAATTTAATACATACTTTGTAACGTTGAATTTGAAGAAATATTGTTTTTTTTTTATTGGATCCCATAGATTATGTCCTTTCTCGAATGGAAGGAATGTATAGACCTGCACATTTTTATAATTGTATCCTGGGGTTATATTTTATTTTCTCACAAGTAAAAATATCATCCCGAAGTATTTCGTTGTCATAGCCTGTTTTTTTTAGTATAACGGTTTCATTGATTTTTATCAGGTTTTAAAAATGAGATATTTTATCTATCTTTGATAAAAACTTTAATGGAAAAAATATCCCTATGTATTTTTTTTGCTTTGTAGTATGTCCATTCGTTGAAGAATTTTTATATGGAATTAAAAATTAACTGGAACATTACGTCATTCTTCTAATTTTCATTCGCTTATTCATAATTTTTTTTTGATTAATTTTTAGGAATTTTGGATATTACTTCATATTTCAATCCAAACTTTCGGCTTATACACAAAATTTTGTTTACGCTTATATTGAATCTGTGCTAAATAAACTTTCCAGCCGCGATTATATAAATTTTAAGTCACTTTAGTGTTTAGAAATTTGAGTAGTTAATTTGATTTTCTTTGTGTTTTATGTTATGTTATGTTTATTATAATATTTTCTTGTACTTCCCTATCGTTACCTATATTATGAACCTCAGTCTTATACTACTCTTTGCGTTATTTAATGGCGGCAGTACAAAATATATGCAATCAAGCATAGATAATTTACTCCATGTAGATATGTTTCACAAACAACATTTATACAATTGTATACAGCTGCTGTAGCTGGTATAAGCAAGTCTGAATTGTTATTGTATGTAAACCTACCAAGTTCTATAGCCTAAAACTCATTGCAAAGATTATTTATGAAACACCAATGTTAAAAGGTTCACTATCCTAAGCAGCGTATTACATATTTTACGATCTTACAACCTAATTATGAATATACATATTATTTGAGATGTACCACTGCTATATTCCTATGTTATAAATCAACATTTACTGTGGATTGTAGCTGGAAACAGATGATGAAAACTTTTAAAGACATATCATGTTTGATCTTCTTTCCAATATCTTACATCTGAATCAGTCTAGTAAATTTTACAGCTACATCGAATTTTATGGTCGGTTAAATTCGTCGTTGAAAAATTATTTTCGCAGTATTTATACGCAAATATCGATTGTACAGACGCAATTTGACATTGTAATGACAATTGTCTTCGTATATATCTTCGCATCTACAGACGTCTACGATTTGTTTTATGTACATAAGCTCTAAAACTGAACTTTACGACGATCATTCGATTTAATAGTAAAGTTTGATGCGAATTGTGTGCTTATTTGCAATTGACATGTCAAGATGTTGCATGTCAAAATAACGATTACCTCTACCTTATTTACGCAAGAAATTTATTATAAAATACACCCACATCTCGTCGTAAGCTACGTTATCTTTCCTATTTTTAGCGCTCTAGAACGTATGTAGTTGAAATAAGGTTGTGTCCAGAATAAATTAACTTCTATCTAATAGGATGGCGTAAGCTTTCACCCATGGCCTGCTTAGCCTATATACATGCATACATACATACAATCTCCAAACAATGTTTGATAAAATCGATCCGGTACATAAACAGCGGACTGCGTTGGCTTTTAACCAAATTTTGTTTATTTTTACGGTAAATGTAATTAAAGTTGGGATCTCTGACGTCGATTACTACGACCATGGAAAACATCAATCATCAAGCAAGGATAAATATCCAACACTTTCGTATACTATATTGCAAATACGCATAACGAGTTGGTGGATGTTCATAAATTTCGAAATAATTTGCTTACGCATCGTTTAAAGTAGCTTAGTTCGTGTTTGTCACGATGAAGCGTGTTTGTTGTTTACTGGTTTTAA
The DNA here is from genome assembly GCA_004785975.1 of Popillia japonica. NCBI lineage: Eukaryota > Metazoa > Arthropoda > Insecta > Coleoptera > Scarabaeidae > Popillia > Popillia japonica. The sequence goes on from SMLS01070358.1 coordinate 32,673, forward strand.
TAAGGTCGAAATTAAATTTATTGTAATTTAGTAAGAAATAAAAATTTCTTACGAAAATAATGTTAGTTGTCTTAACTTTTCAAAATGCTTCGAGAATAGTTAATCAATTTAGTTTTTATAAAATTTGATTTAGCATATTTCTAATTAATTATTTTCTTGCACTTATTATGAATGGCCTCCGTTTTGCACAAGAACAACTTCATTTAAATACGTATGCTCGAATATTGATAAAAAAACCATACATTCAACACTCGATATACGCTTATATTTTTATTCTTTCCAAAGTAGGGGGATTGGCTCAATATCAATCGGCTTCAGTCTCTGCAAAGCCCGATAAGGTAACCTCTAGGCGACGAGGAATAGCTTCGATCGTTTGTTCTCGCTGACAAGAGAAGTACATACGACTAACCTTGATAGGTATGTGACAGCTGGAATGCAGGAAGTGCAGATAATGTTAATTTTGAATATTCTAAGAAAACTGCGGTAGGAAATTTCAAGAACAGAATAAGATGCTAGCGTAGGATTGAGTTGTATCGTATTTCTGCAGCAGCACAAGATATCTGGATTGTCTACACGTAAGAATGTAAAAGCAAACAAATTATTTGTGAAATATAACGTTCATTCGTTGCATCCTAGTTGTGTTATTAGTACATATCCAGTCTATCCTTAAAGCTAGAAGAACATTAATTTTCACAAAACAGAAGTTAATTTAAAATTCGTGCTTGTATCAAATGTTAAAAGCAATTAGCGCAAGGAACTCGTCGTGCTAGCTTAAATGTGTTTAAACTTTACATGTAGGTGTCGTACTTATTATAAAGTTACGGGCAACTTAGACGTTTCATTAAATAAATGTAAACTTACAAATCTAGTTATTTATAGTGAATATTGACTAAAAGGCAAATTAAAATCTAGTGTAGGACGATCGTTCTAAGATTTCGTCTCGAAACATGAATGGAACAGATTGCCAGACCGGTCTCCATCGTCTTAATGAATTATTTCTCCGTCTACGGAGATACGAATTCATCCACTTCAGAAGATGAAGAGATTTTCATTAAAATGTTTCAAACACGAAACACCAGTAAAATATATCATTTCCACGCTGCAAGCGGAAGGCTATCTGAAGAGATAAAAATGAAAGAAGTAGAGTGTGACAGTTGGCTTGAAATAAAATGTTTCACTTTTTTAATTTTCGGGATGTAAAACAAGGACAATTGTGTGTCTTATTTTTTCAACTAAGTAAATTAAGCTGAACAATATGAAATGGGACATAACTGTTTTAATTAGTGACGATTATCGGAAACGTTGTTATACATTTGTAAACATAATAAACCCACTACAACTCTAGCTCCCAGTACAACCACATGTTTATGTGTGAAAAAGCATGTGAATGGTGTTTACCAAAATGGCAATGATCGCGTGCCAAATTGGGTGGCACGCTTCTAAGAAGAGGAGTTTCAAGAAATTGTTGTATGATGCGAACTTTAATATTTAAAACAAAATTCATTCTAAAATGTGTAATTTTTCATGCATTTTTTCTCTAACTGTTGTTGATAATAACTTTTTTATATTATTGCCATGTTACACTTTTTTGTATCTTTCAAGTTTCATAACTGAACACGTCGATAAGATGATTTACAGAAGTGAACTTCAGATTACTATCAAAGAAAAATTGATGATATGCTGATGTGAAGATTTTAGAATGTTGAATTATTGCTTGTTTGTTTAAAATCTTGTTTGTATTTCTTAAAACTTAACAAATGTTTGATGTGTCATATTACTTACAACACAGTACAAACTAAAACTTATTACAGCATAGTGATCTCATTGAATCGCATCAATGTAATTACAATTATATGATGATAACTTTTTTTGATCCACAAAGAATGTAATTGATTACAAAGCCACTTTACCGTTGGGTAGACTAATTTTACACATAATCCAATTAGAACTGTTACTTAATCTTTAACAGCATCAACGTGGAGCACATCTCTGCAGTGGTTACTTCAATCAGTTCCCAGAATGTAGTTTATCTTGCTCAAATCCGCTGGCTCAGATGGGGAAGTATGTGAGATTCTCTGGACTAACTGCTAATTCGAAGGAAACATACGTGACGGCATTTACTCAGAAATGCACATATTTACTCGGTCCAAAAGGTCATCTTCTACATAGCGAATATCGACTAAGATGACATAAACGACCCCTACAGTATCGGATATATTTACCTACATATGTATAAGGAGTTCTTTAAGCCGGCCGTCATGCACGACTACTATAAGGAAAGAACGGAATCATGGAAAGAATTTTGCAAAATATCTAGTACAAAGAACCCATGGGGAGAGGTTTATAAAATTTTGAGAGGTAAAACCAAAAAAGAAGTTACACTAACAACAATTAAAGACAGATATGGCCATTATACGACAGATACAAAGAGCACATTACATCGAATGATGGAAGAATTCGTCAATTGACGACGTAGAAGAAGACAAGATATATCATAAAGAAATAAGGAGCAAAATTTTGAAATCCTTGGATACGAAGGATGACAGACAATTCACTAGAGAAGAAATTGAGAAAGTAATAAAAAAGACGGACAGTGGCAGAGCCCCTGGGAAAGATGGTATTACAATCAAATTCCTTCTAAGCATCTACACAATATTCCCACTCTTCTTAACGTAGTAAGTATACAATCAATGTTTAATTAAAGCATATTTTCCAAAAGAAAGGAAAGAAAGCATAATCGTACCGATAATTAAACCCGGTAAAGAAAACTCAGAAGACGTCTCGAAGTATCGTCCGATTAACCTGATAAGTGTAGGAGGAAAAGTACTGGAAAAACTTCTCTTATAAATTTATGAGTAGGAATCAATTTGGATTCGCACCAAAGAGAGGTACTACGGAAGCGATAATGAAACTGAAGAAATTCACGGAAGACAGTTTAAGGCGGGGTGATGTGGTGGTTATGGTCAGCCTCGTTGTGAAAGGAGCGTTTAATGCTGCGTGGTGGCCTGCCATACTAAAATCATTAAAAGATTAAAGTGTTCAAAAAATTTGTATGAACTATCTAAAAGTTATTTTTCCAATAGGCTAGCAAATTTGCAGTTGGCGTCAAAATTGAGGAAAAAGTTACCAGGGGCTGTCCACAGGGGTCATGTTGCGGTCTTGGTTTTTGGGACATCCAATATAACTTGCTACTTAATCTAAACTATTCGAAGAATACCAAAATAATAGCATTTGCAGACGATGTAGTAATACTTACAAAAGGAAAGACAGTGCTGGAAGCAGAAACAGGGTTAATATTGAATTTAATAAAATTATGGAATGGGTAAATAACAACAAGATTAATTTTAATGAAACAAAACCTCAACTTATGCTAGCAACTAGGAAAAGATCGTTACTGGGGAGGGAAATTAATGTATTCCTGAACAATGAAAAACTAAAACAAGTTCGCGTCATGAAATATTTGGGCATTCAAATAGACGACCAATTAAGATTCGATAAACACGCAAGCTATATTACAGAAAAATGCGGAAAAATAGTTCATGCATTAGCAAGATCAGCAAAAATCTTCTAAGGATTGAGAGAAAAAGCATTGGACACAAAGGGGCGATTCTACCAATACTGGCATATGGTGTGCCAGCCTGGATAGATGCCCTCCAAAGACGATCGAACCAAATCAAATTAAAAAACATTCAAAGATTAATTAACATAAAAATATTGAAAAGCTTCAGAACATTATCGTATGATGCATCATGCATTCTGACGGGTAATACGCCAATAATTATCAAATTAGAAGAATTAGCGAACATTTACAATACCACGAAGACAATTCCAACAGATTTAAGTTAAATCACCAAAACGGGCTGTCATAAACGGTGAAAAACTAATTAGATTGCAAAGTGGGAAAGCTTGTGGTCCAGCAATGACAAAGGGTCTGTGCCAAGAACGTTCTTCCCAAATACTACGAGCAGACTGAGTGTTAAACTGCCTTACTCACCCAATTTAACAATTATATTAAGTGGACATGGAAAATTAAACAGTTACTATAAGAGATTCAAAATAAAAGAGGATGGAAAGTGTAAGTGTGGAGCAGAATCTCAGACTGTCGATTATCAAATTGATGAGTGCAAACTACTAGAAGTGGAGAGTAATCGTTTAAGGAAGGGACTACGGCGTAGAACGCAGAATTCGCCGATACCGAAGACGGACCTGATGCAACTCTATAAAAGACACTTTATAAAATTTGTAGAAGCGATCAAATTTGAAACTATTGTGAATTGTCTCAATTCAGATCTGATATTTGGTTTGTGTTTAGTAAATATACATTGCAATTCGAAAGATTACTTTATCAAATCACACCAACACATAATATGTCAACACATAATATGTAAATAGAAATATATAATTTAGTTAATTGTGAAATGTTAATAAGTTTAATATGTTTAGTTTAAGCATTCACATTGTTATTAGATATGGAAGAGCATGTAATATTTATATGGAGCATGCTTTGAATAAACGTTATTTAAATTTAAAAAAAATGTACGACTACTCGATAACTAATCACACACAACTGGACAAGGCGGTATAGGAAAGACAGCTTTCTTGGTATTAGAAATAGTTTACTTGGTTTAACCTGTTTTGTAATTCGGGTCAACAGAAAGTAAGCCGTTTCAAATACCAGGTAAGCTGTCTTGATTCTTAACTGAAATTTCTATAAAGGCAGGATTTTTTGCAAAGATTTTCTCATTTTGTATTTTGAATGGTCGTGTTTGTTAGGGAAACTTTTTGTTACATCCTACCACTGACGTGGGACCTCTGCTAACACATTCCCTGCTAACATTTTATCTTTCTAGATACACTACACTAACTGCTTAAGAGACTCTCTCACAACCAACGACTTAGTAGTAGATTTTGACACATCTCAATCGAGAATTTTCGACAAAACACTTACTAGGAACATCCCAGCAATACAGCTATAAGAGAGTCATCAATGGTGCATACCTAACACCAAGGTGATAAGGTGGTCCCAACATACAATACAAATAAAAATAAGATACACGAGATTACTTTGAACAACTCAACTAGCAAAATTAGTGGGATTGCCTAAGAGGGTGACTGCGTAATACCACAGACTGGCTATTATTGTAATCATACCTATATGGTCAATTATAGCATATTAGTGCTTCTTATTCGATAAAAGATTCGTCAAACCTATTTTGACTTATAAATCGTTTAGGCTTTTGGTGTGCCATAAAACTACATACTTTTCTGGAAGATTGTTATGCACGTGAAACTTGTCACGACCATTTATCAATAGTATCATCAGCTAAAAGCTTTTTTAATACAATTTTCCTAAAATTTGGTATTCAGCAGTTAGAGTCAAAAGCATACTTAATGCGTTTATCAAAAAAATTGTGGCATAGCAACTAACAGGAATACGCAATCAAACAATTCATATTATTGATCAATTGATCAAATTATTTGATTGAAGAGTAGAAAAATCGAGATTTTCTTTTAGTCCTAAATCAAATTACAGAGCGAAAAGAATAACTAAGAATTAGAATAGAAGTTCTTCTCCTGAGAATGATACTACAAGATTGCTTACGATTCACCTCAACTTTGTTTAGTTTTTGTCGATCTATTTCTATTTCAAAACAAAAATTATTAGTTTGATAATGACAGTTATATTGTCGAAACTGCAGTCACTGATTATGTTTTAATTTGTGTTCAAATATAGGTGAAATTTTACAAAGTAATCCAGAGTATTATTTAATTTACTCATTTCATTTAATAAAAATTATTATTTCGGAAAATTATGAGGAATCATTAATTCTTGCAGCAAAGGTTTCCAAATCATTTGTTCAGTAACAACTCACTAACTCATTAAGATTGTCTGTGCTTGTATTAATATGTTGTTTCGAAAAAGTAATATTCGAGTAATAAAATGTAGTTCAATTAAATACCAACAGACGTCGTTATATGAGTCTATTTATTGACAACACTTATGGCTAAAAAGGGAGGTGATTCAAGTCAATCTGGGCCAACAGAAAAATGTTAGCAATCGCTGGTCACTTCAGGTAGTTCACAATAAATAATAATACATAGACAATCTCCGCCATAAAAAACATAGTTTACTAATACTTGGGCGACAAATTACAAATGCCTCATTATTTGCGGTAGGTTTATATCAAAATTAACCTGGTGATACTTATTTTCGGCTGATCATAATGTAAAATTATTTTAGCTTCTCGCGTTTGCCAAATTCGCCGAGACGATACAGAGCACGTCTGCGGCAGTAAATTACTTCATGCTTACATCGGCGCATTATCAAGCAGCAAAAACTAACTATAATGAAGAAATTATTACTCATCTTTAAGGGTGAAAAATTTTAATTAGTATTCAAAATTTGCACTTTATTTAGAGCTTGTCAAGTCGGTTTATAAAATAATTTATAATAAAATATGGTTTATGCAAGAAATTGTGAATGGAAAGAGACTGTGTAGGAGCAGGAGGATAGAGTGATTGAGAGGGCAGGGGGAGGTATTTGGTTTCGTTTTTCGGTTATTATGTTTGGATTCCGGTCATTTGCTTTGATTTGATTTTTTTTTATTTGTGTGGTAGTGGATTCATTTAGCTTTGTTTTTTGTTATTTTATGGTACGTACACAAGTATTTTGTTTACTGTAACAATCGTCACGTACAGTCTGTATTGATTTTCTTATGCCAATAAAGGTTGTATATATATACATATATATATATAATAAAATATGGATTTTAAATTGTGTGTTTTAATTGAGGTTGTAGTAATTGTGGAATCTATATACTTATAGGTCCCGTACAATGTCTCTAGCATTTTATTTTAAAACAGTGCAACTACATATACAGGGTGTCCGCGAAATACAAAGCATGCTTTTAAGGGATGATAGCTACAACGATTTAGAACCAAAAACATATAATACACCTTGGGTCTATCTGTAAGCGTAAACGAGAAAAAAAATTATTTCTCATGTCACAAACTTCGATGCATACTGTACACCGGCAGCTGATCAGTGCAAGATTTACCCGACGATTACAGGCGTGTGTTGCAACACATCGAGCCTTTCCTGTAATACATTTTCTCCTGTCTCTCAAAAAAGTCCTTTTTAGGACCACCAATTTATCACAAATAAAAGAAAAGAACTCAATTTTGTAGTAGCCTTTACGAAAGAGCGTAAAGCGCCATAACATAATTGCAGTAATTACATTTTTTTCATTCAATGCGACTTCACCTCAACTTAAATTTTCATTTACCGATCGGAGGCTGCTATTAAATACGCCGTTTTCACTCTAACTTCAACATAACATCGATTTTATTGTCATAACATTATTAAAAAAAAAACGCAAAGGTAGCTTTATTTTAAAACGTATGGCCATTGACTTCGTACGATACAAGTTCAAGGTCGTATAAACAGATGATGCTTGGCGTGCATCTGCACGTCTAACTGCATACGTGTACAGTATGGTGGAAGAGAAATGACACCACGCTTCAATTTCAAAGTATGAAATAATTCGTTTTCATCGTTGTTTTCAGTTATTTTAAACCCTAAATTTTTGATATGGTTTTTTGGTTATTTAAGAAGCAATATGGATGAGTTTTCTTGTACAGTTTGACCAAATAAGGTTTTTTAGAAATAATTTTTTTTCTCGTTTACGCTTACAGATATACCCAAGGTGTATTCTGTGTTTTTGTTTCTAAATCGTTGTAGCTCTCATCCCTTAAAAGCATGCTTTGTATATCGCGGACACCCTGTATACTAATTTTTTTTTGTGGTTGTAGTCTTGACACAATACATCTTAAGACGCCGTTGTAGCCGCACGAATAGCAACAAATGAATGATATGACCACATAACACGTCAAGTCAGCGTATAATTAGATTCAGAAAGTTTGGCTATATATTATTTATTTGGGTTTAGTTTTTTGACCTACATTGTACCTTTAAATGTCGTTCAGCGAAAAGGTATTTCCCAAACACGTAACTCAATTAGGAACCGTTTAATGGCTCAATGCCATTCACTAATTGAATTCAAATTTTATTTTTAAGTGTCTCACATGTTGCACCGACGTTCGGTTTTCTTTTAACGGCGTTGAAAAGTAGTGTCACTGTCACGTTGCTAAATATAGATTAGTAACTATAAATACTTATGGTCTACTTTAAAAATGTCTTAATTGAATAGCGTTTCGTTATTAGATGTTATATCTGCTTAACGTTACTTTCTATTCATTTATCATTTGTTTTCGTTTAGTTTAACTTTTGTGTATAATTTTCTAAGATGTTAAGTAGTCGTGTTAACGCATGATAAATGAAATGAAATTGTTTCAGAGATCTGGCAAATAGGTACAGCTTTAACTTAAATACGAATTGAGAATTTTCTATCTTAAAAAAGATCTCACCCATCCAAAAAGCAATATTATATGGGGCCTAGTTGCAAGTTACAGGGCGTTATTGTGTTATGTCAAATCAATGCAGCACTAGTCTGTAATAGTTTTCACCGTCAATTGCTTAAGAAATTCTTTTGTTTAGATTTGATGCTGATAGTGGATCATTTCATTCGTATTCAAAATTAAAAATTCGTTGTTACATCCTGACTAGATAGATGAATACACTAAAGCCTCGAACATACATATTAAAAATATTATGTACCGCTTTTCTTTTGTCACAGTTTTTTGTTTTAACATTTTATAATGTATAATGAAAAATAGCTGGCTCAAAGTAGGGACAGAATTAAATTTATGCATGAAATCACTGCTTACGTGAAACGTCATTCATGTAAAGTATAAAATACGCAGCAACCGGATATTAAAAACCTTTATGAAAATTTTATGAGAATGTCATTGTTAACGAATGCCTACCTGAAAAAATGCATGCATTTATGTGCATGTATATCACCCTCTCTACGTTTATTTTTCTAGTTTAATAAATAACCCATGGGAATATGAGCAGGATATTGTAGGTAGATTTGCATGCTGTATGAATATTTTTAAAAAAGAACCAATTCTTTTTTCATTGTTTCGGCATTTATTGATTTCTAGCGCTGTGATGAGTATCTGGTTAGTTAGCTGAACTATATTTGTGTTCTATTTTACTTCACATACAGACTGTAAACTGCAGACTATCACACTATATTGACTAAACATCAGATTTATCCCACGAAAGCATTGTTTTAAAGCCTGGGAATGACAAGAAGGAAATTGGAGAGCAGGTTCTAAGAGACATTTAATTTTAGTTGGATTAGAAGGGATATATATAGCCGGATACATGGTGTATCGTGTCTTTACGATTTCTCAATATTGCGTTAGTTACACAATAACTATCTTGTAGTAGTTGAAAAAGTATGACAGGAATATACATATTAAAATATTGTTATGTTGCGTTTAGTACTCACTCTCTACTCAAAAGTTCCAATCCAGAAATCTTCTTTTATTATAAAGTCAGGCCGTTTTAAGGCATTTAAAACGTTTCAAAACGGAAATAGCAAAGATCAATGCATTTTTGTAAATAACGGTGTATTTTATAGAACTATTATTAAAGTGTAAGTTGCTTAAATTTAATTGGTATTGCTGCTAAGAGAAAATAATAAAAGCATGTATATTCCCTACTATTACAGTCTACAATTGTAGTCTTTAATTAATTGACATGGTATAGCAACATTTATTGTGTAGGGTGAAACGTCAATATAGAATCATAGAATGTCAGTTTGATCTAAGAAAATTCATAAATTTCATAACCCAATCAAGTTGGTGTATCAGCAACGAACGCTAAGCTGTAGCAAACAAGTGACCAGGTTCTTGTAATTACACTGGGATAACATTGAGGTAAGCCTTAACCAATACTGATTTAAATATAACTTTTCCCACATTTATAACGCACATTGCATTTTATAGGTAGATGTAGGTTTAGTGAAAAAGGTATACCATAAGTATTCTTGATCAATTGCTTACTTATGTTAGAACCATGAATTGCATCACTAAAAGCGAGATTCAGAGTGGCATTAGCGAAAGGGCAATGAGATGGTAACGATTTTATGCCACCAATAAAAAAAATTTTGATCGAGAAAGAGCCTTGTTTAGGAGTAAAAATAATTTACTCTATAACCTCTAACTAAGTATAGTTTTGCCAACATGCCAACTATAGTTTTTGGAATAACCACCATAATACGCTTCTTAGTTCGGCGGTCCTGGATTCAAACCCCAGTATGTTCTTTCTGAATTTGGGAATTAGGGATAACCTTACCAATACAGCATCGGTGCTTTTATATCTGACTACGTTAGAGGTATTGCTGCTTAGTCCGGTGGTACTGGATTCAAACTCCAGTATACTCTTTCTGAATTTGGTTTTCTGTAGTTTCCCAACTTCCATGGGAAGTGCCAAAAGGCAATATCTCAATTCAGTCTACAGCAACAGGCGTAATAGTACCTCATGGCCAATCAATACCCCCTGTAATTGGCCCAATCGTTCGGGGATGTGACGTGATGAATCATTATTGTTATTCGTATTATAAAACTCAAAAAGTAGTATTTGACGATTAAATCATTCTATCTGTTTCTAAATATGAAACCCCTTTACGAATAATTTATCAAACTTTAGACAGTAGGTACCTTAGCAATACAGCATCTATGCTTTGATATCTGACTACGTTACAGGTATTGCTGCTCAATGGTATCTGTGTTAAGTTGTCATTTGAAAAGTTTTTCTCGAATAGTTTTTTCAAAAATTGTTCCTATTTGATTTTTCTGTTATTTTGTATAGTTTGTATTGTATAATCTAGCTTTACATATCAAAATCTCATGCCCGATATTTGTATAACCTATAAATCTGTCTGCCCGAAAATATTTTAGGATATCATAGCGCTTGTGCATCAACAATATACTTATGTGAATTAAGCTTTGCTTTAAATTTGAAAAACCGGTGAATGAAACATATGGAATGAATTAGCAAGGATCTACTAACAATTAACACAAAATAGTTTAGCGATTCAGGTAACCATATTTGAATGATTTTGCGATTTTGCTACAAAGTTGGATTTATTGGACAATATGATACCTATTTATCAGTATGTTATGAATTGGGAATGCCTCGCATTGATGCAAACTTTGTTCTGTCTTCTCTTAAATCTAAAAATGCAGATAGAACGTTGATCTTTTGATAATAACGTAGATATGTTAGAAGAATCATAAGCAGTATTCAATACGTTCAAACGGTACAAGATCTTCCAAAACTGGAAAATAAGTTTTGTCTCAGTTAATATACATAAGTTGTTGCTATTGGTTACTAGAACCAATTCAATGTGAGTCATTATAGGAACGGTATCTATTCTTTTGTCAGTGAAATATTTTTGCTTTTTTTTCTGTTTGAATCTTGTGTACTTCATGTGTTCTTATCAAATAGAGATAATAAGCTACTTTTTCTTGAAGGGCCACGTAAAAACACTGACAGGTCTAGTAAAGTATTGATTTAAACCGATGGGCAAAGCATAGTTAATTTCGCAAAGTTTATACTGACATCGCTTACATCTACTTTGTAACTGTGAAGCACAAATTCTGGTAAGGTTTCGACATTTCTTCAACTACATAATCAGAATAGATCAAAATGAAGAAGCGTGAGTTCTTATTTTTTCTTGTTTGCGAACACATTTTTTTAAAAAGATCTTTATTTGTGTTAGCTATTTACTTATTCATCACTAAACAATTGAACAATTTGAGCGCAGTAAAGCATATTATATATCGCTGATATATAATATGTAATTGTCTGTACCTACTAACATATACCTCAACCATGTAATCTCGTTATTACATATAGAAAGCTCCTTCCGCGAATCCCTTCTTGCTGTATTTGAACCACTCCAATAGGATCCCACATCAAGCAATCCAAATAGCTTTTATATATTCCTATTGTGTTATTCATGCTCGCTCTTTGGGAAAATACGTTTTATTTCCACAACCTTCACCATCCTTCCATAGTAACTATTTTCATTTAACCGTACATACGTCTGTGTATACAAACTGAATGCTTCTTTTCAAGGGTTACGTAACATCGATTTTCTTTTGTGGAGTGCATTGCTAACATATATGTATACAGATGTGTATATGATTATGTTGTGTATATTTGAATGTCAGCGAATTGTACGTGTATGTATGTATGTATGTTCGAGTATTCTTTATGGCAAATATAAGAAATCACGCTTTCGGAGTGGTATAAGAGCAAAAGCATGTTTCTTAGAAAAACAGAAACTACATACTTGCTTTTATTGTGACTTTTCTATATATGTATTTCGAGAAATGTGTATTTTAGCTTGAAATGTATTGTGATTAACCACACAATGAAGTTTGGGAAATGTCAAATTACAGTTGGAAAAATGCGCAGCGTTATAAATTCTTATTTGAAATGAAGCAGAAGAATGAAAAAATAAAAAAAAACTATTTTTGTGAGCCATTTAGTATTTTATTCTCAATAGCGGTATGGAAATTCTTGCTAATAAATTCAATTGCTTATGCAAGCAAAAACACACATATCAAATAAATTAATGGAAATTTCATGGATGATATTCTGAAAAAATTATATTTAAGAATTTTTATCCTCAAAAATTCAATGTTAATATTAGCGGTAATTGCATTGTATAAGCTATTTTCTACAGCGAATAAAAAGTTGTTGAATTATTCAATTCGCCGATCTTTTTAAAAGTAATTTAATACTGAGGGGGAACACGGTTGTAATACGGATACAACTATATCATAGCTAAAAATGAGGTTACGACTTCTTTTCTTTTATGTGTCTAACATTATTTAATAATTCATTGTTGGTGCTACAGTTTTGGAGACGTTCGCCTATATGGTGGCTTTTAGTTGAATTATTTAATATATCAAACGTATAACAGAATAAACGGGGGAAAATATAATTTGTGGAGAGAATGAATATGTCGTTTAGAAGTGCCTCGTTGCCTGTGTCAATTTACAGAAGTTTGAAAAACATTTTTATACTTGACATAAAATTGTAATGTTGAGTTTATTAGCTTTTAAATATATGAGGTAATTTTTTTGAAAAAAGGCCACGTTCAATTCGAAAATAAAACTCTTTCAGAAATGTCACAACGAATGTTTGGGTGAAAACACTAAGTCATTCAATACTTCGAACCCTTCCTTTAGAGAAACATTAACTAGTGCCGTTTGTGTAAATGTATTGGAGGCCTTAATCACCTCTAACAACTGAGGAAGTGGACAACCAGCTTGATGGAGAAAGTAACCAAATCGTCGATGAAACCCAATTGAGTTTTCAGTAGTTCATTGTTCCTACGCATTATGTTGCAAATATATGAAACTGGCTTAACCACAGATATAAAAAGTATTGGATTGGCATACATAGAACGATTAAATACTCGACCATAGGCGAGGTGATTTCAAAATTAAAAAAAAAGAGCAGCTTTGGTAAATATTGATCTTAACATCGTTTCTCACATATGGCGTCCTAACCTGGTCCAGTGCCTGTCCTGCTCAGATAGAGTGACTCAACATTCTGCAGAACAGGGTGCCGCGAATGATTGTCGCTGCATCATGGTTTGGAGACGGCTCTCATATGCTCGGAGAATCCGCTCATATGAGGGCTTGGAGATCTAGACTCCGACAGACCTCCTCCTCGTGTTAGAAAACGAGGTGTCCTGGAGGCAGACGAGTGAACCTCAGCCAAGGCATCCGTCATTGGTGGCTAGAGATAAAAAGATTAAAGAACTTTGCGGTTTAGCCTTGGTACCAGACAAAGCCCTCAGCAACGATTATATAGTTGGCAGGATCGTCGTTTTGAAGTCATTAATTTGATAAAATCCAATCAATAGATTTAAATGATTTACGTCAAAGCACTGTTAACGAGTGTAGAAATATTTCACTGACACATTTGGTAAAGTGAAACAAGAATTTGAAGACTAGTTTCAGTGTTGTATGGGAAGCGAAGGTACTTAATTCCTATTATAATATTAGAGACACGTGTAAGTGTCCTAACGGTCTTTTTTGTTTATTTGCTAGCTTCTACGCCCCGTTTATTTGGTGGTTAATTAATAGAAACGGGAGCGCAAATTTGAAGCACGATGTGATAGGTCGTCTCATCAGAGAAGTTTTAAATAGCAGAGGAATAAGAAACAGTTCCTCCTCTGTATTAACACAACACGTGATTTTGGAAACTTTTAATTTTTCTTTAGTCTCAGAAATATTTAAGGTGTTTTTAACTAACCAACCAGTTTTATATGTTAAACATTATTTTATCGTTTTTCTAGAAATGTTAACGGATAACTTTTTAAAATGCTCTAATAATGGTCTAACTATGGTTTTACCAGTTTAGAAGGAATCATTGGTGGACATTTTTAGCGGCAGGATCGTCCACGTTTAATTCGCTGTCTTCTCTAGAGATTTTCCACTTTTTTCTCTGAAATATTAAAACAACGCAAAAGTTCAAACTACAGTTAAAGCTAATCCGAAAGAGATCTTTCAGTTTATTCACACCAGGAATGGCACCACACGTATACCTAAAGTCATGTTTGGTGATGGTGAGCGTATTGATACACCGGAAGAAATTGTTAATGCCTTTGCTCTGAAATTTTCCTCAATACACATTGAAAGTAATGCCTTTTCACCTAAAGTTATTCATTCCAACTGTACTCCATTCACTTTGTTACCAACCACGGAAGAAGAATTAATTAGTATAATGTCAAAGTTTCCACAGAAGAATATTGCTGGGGATGATCAAGTACCTAGTTTTCTCCTATATGATGCTCGATATGTGCTTGCGAAACCGTTGACCTGTATCATTAATTTGGCAGTTAGTACATCTACCTTTCCTACACGCTGGAAACGTGCAAGAATTAGTCCTGTCTTTAAGAAAGGTGACAAAACTTGTGTTGGTAACTATAGACCGATTTCTATTTTGTCAAATTTTGCCAAGGTATTTGAACATGCTATTTATTCTTGCCTGTATTACAATACAGTCCCGTACATTTCACCGAAACAACATGGTTTCATTAAAGGAAGGTCAACAGTTACTAATCTTGTCTCTATATGTCAATATCTTAGTGAACAACTTGATCTACAAGGCCAGGTTGATGTTATCTACACCGACCTTAGCAGCGCTTTCGATGTAATTGACCATGGAATTTTGCTTGACAAATTATCATTTTTTGGATTAAGTTCTTCATTCCTGCAACTTTTAAATTCTTACTTAACTAACAGAATTCACTACGTTTTTTATAATGGTTACAAATCATTTGATTTCACTCCCACTTCCGGAGTACCACAGGGGTCGCATCTGGGGCCGCTTTTGTTTGTGTTGTTCGTGAATGATTTATTGATGTCTCTGTCCTGTCCAGTATTAGCTTATGCGGACGACGTAAAAATTTACTCTCCCATTAGAAACCTAGATGATGTGGCTCATCTTCAACATAATTTAAACTGCATTTCCAGCTGGTGCTTCTTAAATAAATTGAGGTTAAATGTTACTAAGTGTGTTTTTGTTAGCTTTACGAGGAAAATTAATTACGTCAACTCATTGTACACAATACGTGATACCTATCTTGAGAAGGTTGACACGGTGAGAGATCTAGGAGTTTTGTTTGATTCCCGGTTAAGTTTTGCGGAACACATTGCAGATTTATGCGCTGCTGCTTCAAGGACTTTAGGGTTTATCCTGCGATTGTGCAAATTTTTTAATGATGTGTACCTTTTTAAAACTCTATACTTCAGCTTCGTTGTAAGTAAATTAGAATACGCATCTATGGTTTGGTCGCCACATTATATCCACCTCCAGCTGAGCATTGAAAAAGTCCAACGCCGTTTCCTGAAGTACCTGTCCTTTAAAATGGACAACCAGTATCCTGCAAGAGGTATCGACTATGAATCCCTGTTGGAAAGGCATAACGTACGATCGTTGGAACATCGTCGGAGGGTGTCTGGAGCAAGATTTGTTTGGAAGACTGTTCGCGGTAGTATTGATTCTCCAGATTTACTTTCCTCTATTGATTTCCTTGTACCACGTTTATCCTCTCGCTCCTCGTTTACCTTCTCATTACCCTGTCCTCGCACAAATTTATTATTAAAGTCTCCCTTAGTCACAATGTGTCGTAATGCCGACTTGTTGTTCAATGATATATTTTTTGATTCTGTGGATTTACGATATTAGTTCTTTGGTTTTCTTTTCTTTGAATATATATATATATGTTTTTCTTTTTTTTGCTACTTTTATACTTTGTATATGTATGTATGTATGTACTTTAGTTTGTCCTGTAAAAGGTTTTGCCGTTGGACAATAAATCATTATTATTATTATTATTATTATTATTACAACGCCGTAAAAAAAATCGACTTGGAACATATTATATTCGCACAAGCAGTTGAGAACTTTTTCTTAATTTGTTCTTTTGTTTTTCTGGTCGAAGGACATCTTCTTTAGCATTATTACAAAACAGCCTTGTTTCAGGTTTAAGCAAACCTTTCACTGGGAATTTCTTGTATATAGAAATCAAGTAATAGCAATACATCTTCTCCTATTCTAAGAAGAACGCTTGTAGGTTTCTTGTTCTTGTTAGATGTACTTGCAGGAGAAGAAAACGTCTTTTTTTTTCTTAGAAAATATAGAGGGATATTATTATATTTATTTATGTCAGAGTTTTTTGCTTTATTAAATACTCCCGAATTATTTTTTTTCAGTATAATTGGATTCGTCCTCTAATTTACAACTGAAATATGTATCTATTGTTTGCCGTCGCTAGTTAATACGATTCTTCGGTTTATTATTTCCAACAGCTTTATATAAAGCTCTACATAAACGTCTCTAACAGGTCTCTAGATCCTAGATCGAAATGTCAAGAAGAAACATCTATTGCTATAATTAATATCATGTCAGTATAAATCAGGTTTTAACACCACAAGCTTTTTTAAAACTATTATGCGGAGAAGAAATAAATTTAAGTCCTTTCTGCTGAGATATTTATGAGGTTGTTTTGTTACAGGAAGCAATGATTTGAATTGTCAGAGCCATTTTCGGATTTTTGTTTCATTTTAAAGGATCGCAAGAAAACGTAGTCTGTAAAACACTCGGGAACTCGACGACAGGTCCTTTAAAATGTAGGGCAAAATCAGTTGGTTGGAACATCATCAAAAGAAACAACTGCTTAGAAATTCCTAAACATAGAATAATTTATGGTTTTTGTGTTACGTAGATTTAAATACAATACAAATACTATAAAGTTAATACAAATAATGCCTCATATCGCACATCAACTTTGCATTGCAACATGTGTAGCCTATTACAAAGAAAAACGTTGGGATTTAATTTAGCAACACACAGTTGCACACTTTATAGACATTATGTGATAAACATGCGCGTTGTACGCTAAACCTTTTGCTTTGTAATAAGTTATACCTGTTGTTGCTGGATGTTGCTCAACAGATGCGACGTACTGGTATCTTCTGATTCTCAAATATTCACTGGATCTCTTGGTGCCGAAGTAGAACTCTAGATCACTATCACCCACAGGACACAGGTTGATTCTGTTGAGCAACTGCAGAAAGCGGCTATTTGTTAGTTTAAACCTCTGTATTATCATGCATCGTGCTTTGTAGGTTTTCTAGAAAAAGATCAACTTTCAGGATCTTTTTATACAGTTGCAATGGATTATTAAGAATACGTTAACAAACATTTAATCAGAATTTCAATAATAGCAACTACAAACTTTAAAAATAGAATTATACTTTATATACAACTCCAAAGTTTCTGTTAAATTAAACATTACCTGTATCTAAAGCGAATTATTTCACTAATTAGAGCAGATGATGTTTTAAATTACGTACCGGTCTCAATTTAATACAAACTGGATTAATAGGAAATTGTGTTTAATGAAGGACGATCCCTGTAGTTAGCAGGACGTCTACGTAGTGTACTAATAAAATAAGTTTCGACTTCATTTGGATGTAAATTTGAAACTGTGGAACTGTGAATTTGATCCTGTAATTAACTATTTCCAACTTAGCTAACGCCTGCACTATTTTTACTTAATCCTATTTGTTGTTTCAACGAATATTTCCCATCATAATATTGTAGTTTCTGTATTTGAAGGATTTAGACCTACAGATTCATATAATTTAAACTTTTAGTTTAGATTTTATTCGTACTTTACTAGATGTCACTAGTCGTATAATCTGTTAAAAATAACTTGATGGTTATTTCATATGCACGGATAGTAGGTATGATATTTTAAAGTTAGAAAACAAATTGCAGATAAGACGATCCCGGAATATAAAGCGTAAAAGTTTTCCACTACATTTAGTTACAAATCAAATTTGAATATGAGATAGAGAAAGAAATCTCAGACTGATGGAAATATTATTCATTACAATTTTGAATTATTGTCACTGGTAACGCTAACATAAATTATACAACATGTTTAGAAAATAGGCAAAGGGAATTGTTCGTGTCGTCTGTGTTCTCTCCCGATATCGTCTCTCTCATTCCAATTTGGCAGCAGTTAAATCGTGTTATAGCTAGGAAAAATTAGATTTTTCCGACGTCGAATATTGAACTCACTTTTTTAGTTAGCAGCGGATCTATCTGGTTACGTTATGGACGAATGTCATTTTGAAAATTTATGAAACATATATTTGGAAGCAAATTCATATGAAGGAAACTGGTTAAATAAAGCTATTAAACATAATGCCTAAAATGCACTAGAATTACAAGTTAAGCGTCACTTTAAGTAAGGTATAAAACTAGGCTCTAAGTATACAACTTTATGAAAATGGTGGTAGGTAAATAATTGTTAACCACGGGCGAAAAAAATCGAAAACAAATTGCTTTAACGTGATAAAATATAAAAAGTGTTCAAAATAATGGGATAGACTAATCAACGAAGAATCCATGCCTTTCTAAAGAAATATTTAATGATCGCAGGCTTTAAAGCATACTTTAACAATTTGAAACCGGGAATCATATAATAAAAGTAAAAAAATTAAAGTCCAGGGATTTGCATAGATTGGTATTATTGGCTGAAGATAGAAATGCTCAGTTTGATATACAATCTTCATTCTTCGCTCTGAATAGTGAAGAGGGATTGTTTCCATTTGTGACAATCTTAAAAAAGGTTATAGGCGTTCCAATCGGTTCATGGATGTAATAGTGCCGGAAAAAAATAATTGTGCAAGAAATATCAGCAAGAATTCTTCACGATCATTGGTTTATTCTTTATTTTCATTAAATATCCTCTGTGTTGTTCTTAAGGTAAATAATCGTATGTCATCGTTCTATTAACACCACTCCAATTTCTGATAATATTTTACTATAAAACTTAACGTTAATTCCAAAAGTATCTATAATATGTGGTCATGGTATAATTGTAGAAGTAAATTTATACTAGCAGAAACAATAAAAGAGGCAGTTTTCTACCAGCAGAGGCCACCACTCAGAATAACAAATTATACTTTCATCGAATTTACTACTAGTAAGTACTATGTTGAAAAAACTCCGTTTGGTAAACTAATTCTTATCTTAATAAATCTTTAGAACTATGTATGTTTCAACTAACACCAAATAAAAATTTGTTTGCTCCGATTACTAGTTCTGTTAGATGTTTCAATCTTGGCAGTAATATAATAGTCTAAAGGCGGCACATTGAAACACTAATATATTTGTAGCAGCAAAAGCTTCTGCTATAGTAAAGTGACTCCAACAATTGTATAATAATCACCTATTACAGATAGTTTTTGGTTTTTGCGTTTTGGCAATGCTTAACGTTAGTTCTAAATTTTAAAGTTTGTGTGGATTGGTCATTAAAACGGCAATGGGAGCGAAGCCATCATTAGCATATCGTCAATATAATTGGGACTCAGAATTCTTCGAGCCCAGCCAGGCGATTGATTACAGGGTCGAGCAACCTTTGTGTGTGCTTAATGGTCATCAATGCTAATGTGTTCAGGAAATTTCTGAACGAGGTAAACCGCACACCTTGATGGAGGTAGGTACTAATTCTTGACGTATCCCGCCACCTCCACCATAATGTTTAGATATCTATTTTGCTGTACTTCTATACTATTTAAAGCGTTATTCTGATAGACTATACCGCAAAAACGCATCATTAATGCCTATTAGTAAGAGCTTGTTCAATATTTCACAGTTCTATATGGTTTTTTATGTCTCTCTCAGGAATTGAGACTTTTGTATTTCTTCTAATTTCTTTTTCCGTTTGTTAATAAAAATTTGCTTCCAGAGTAAATTGTTTTTTACATTTCTATTCCGAAAGCTTTCTGGATGCAAAAATAAAAAGAACAATGTGGAATCAATGGTTAAATTAAAATATGCGAGAATTTGTTACTAATTTGACAGAATTTAAAACAAGAAAGAAGTGTCGCTAAAGGTCAAAATTAAATGTTGTGAAAGAAGTAGGAAAATAAACACAAAATTATGAAGAAAATTCGACAGACTAGATAAATGAAAAACTGAATAGGTTATGGAATAGATATGCCAAAAGAATGGAAGTCGCGAAAGAAATGCTACGTAAGCCCAACTTCTTGACTTCGAAGCACAAGAACACCACTGGTGAAAGTCTCGTTACTGGCATTTAATTAGCATCTGCTGAACTACTCCAACCTGCCAAAACTTCCGAGACGATCATTCTTACTGACCTTGTAGTAGCCAAAATTACTATATGATTAAAGTATCATTCTGGACTTGTAGTTTCTATAACATTTTTAGCTAATGGATAAGTATGGCAGTTTTCTGTATTGTAATAGATAGTTTATAAAAAACTATACATCCTTTTATGCAACATGAATATGAGTAAAAACTTCAGCCATAAAAAATGCTGGCGTTTGATGGTTTTAGTAATTTTTCATTAAATTCATGTATTGTCTGATATTGAATGTGAATCTTCATTGTTCATTAACTGGTTTTAGAATTTGCATGTAAAATTTTTCCAGTGATGGCAGAATAATTTGCAGTGCTCGCAAGGAAATGGCATATCAATCTTCTCATAAATATTTTCTCTATGCATAATTTTTTGTTTCAGGTAAAAAGTTATGCTACCCGATTAGTAAATATAATTGGCAAACTTGAAAAGATAATTGTCAGCCAAATAACAGTAGTGTTTGTATTATCGAATAGATTTCTACTAATTTAATTTGGGTAGAATTCCTCCTAGATTAATTACAAATTTGTGAAAAGTTTGCAAACTAAAATTGTGTCATCTGTGAACACTAATCGATAAGCAAGCAGTGTTCTACTTAATATTAATGAAAAAATTTAGTTAGAGTTAACCGTTATCGAGTGTTTTGTTGAATGGCTGTTTTTGAAAACAAAGCTTCTACAAAGCTACCACCCACAAAATTAGGATACGTATTAGGGTAGGCATATCAATGACCTCAATGAAAAATTAACATTTCCGTCTTGCCCATCAACGTTAATAAACTCTGTTCGATATTTTAATATTTTACAAAATCCTATCCACCTACATCGAGCACCTAAGTATTATAGTCTTTATGGCCATTCAAAATGATTGATGATCCTCTAAAATAGGAAATTGAAATAAATATTTTACTTCTTCTAATAAACATAAAGGTGGCGTATGATAAATAGTCCTAGAAAACCCCGGAAGTCATATTTGATATATCGAACACATATAAATTCCTCAAAGTCTTAAAGTTACTATAGGTCCAGGAATTCCATTAAGTTTTGTCAGTTAAATTTAATCCAACGATGATTTAGAATTACTAATTACACAAAATCAG
This sequence comes from Popillia japonica, assembly GCA_004785975.1. Lineage (NCBI taxonomy): Eukaryota > Metazoa > Arthropoda > Insecta > Coleoptera > Scarabaeidae > Popillia > Popillia japonica. Next base: position 54,456 of record SMLS01070358.1, read on the forward strand.
TTAAACTAAATACCAAAGGTTCGTCTTGATAACTTTAGTAGCTGAAGTATCTCGCGGTTAATGGGAAAACGATCGCATACAATGCGTTCACGAGATATATGGTCTAAGTTGGTAACGGATCCAAGAGAATTAATTTAACTAATTAGTCTTACGTTGAAGTTAATTTTCGAAACTTTCGTAAATTTCTTAACGCGAGAGGTCAGCTTTATGTAATGTATAGACGCTACATCTACATAATCGTATAACGAATGCAGCGACATTCCTACATAATCTTCTTGGCGTGTTAATGTATGTACTTCGCGAAACTATCACGGAGTAAGACGTCGATGGTGGCAAGAAATTTCGCCTAATTGACGTAGCGTTAAGACATGGCACGGTTAATGGATGCACCGGCAAGGATTTATTGTTAAATGCAGCGACATAAGTGCACCAGACGGTCGCTCGGAGTGTGCGTTCTAAGTAATGTACCTAAATAGGATTGGAATATAATGTGATACATTAAGAAATGCATCTCAAAGGCTTTAGTAGCTACAATTAAAATATATCAATATACTTATCAACTAGAAAAAAATATATTCTCTTATAAATCATAAATGATGCTAATAAATGTATTGATGAAGTTTACAAGCGTGTAACACAATGAGATCCAATTACATGAAATTTTATCAGATTAGTTATTTATTTTGTGTAGTGATGCAGCATGTGTAGATTAAAATTCTACTCGTATATGATTTAGTAGTAGGTACTCAAAATGATATAGAGGCTTACGAAATTTCATAGAACCTTACTTCAGGACTACAGAATTAAATATTAATTACAGTATTAAGATCCTTCTATATTCAACAGCGACAAAGATATTTGGTTAAAACCAATATTTTAAAATTGATGTATAAACAAAATCAATATCAGTTAAAGAAGTTTTCAAAATTTTTCGCAAAGTTTTAGATGACATCCTAAGCGAGAAGTGAAGTAAATAGATAACTATTTACTTTTTGACAATATACAAGGTTATAAACAAGTTCTTGAATAGTACTTACCAAAGTCTCCTCATGAAGAAGTTTCCAGAATTCTGAATTATTCTTTGTCGCTTTCAACAAAGATATGCATTTTTTGAAGGTAATATGTGATGAAATGACTTGCACCTGAGTCTAAGAGCCAAACATCCAGCAAAAACATTTTGCAATTGTAAAAAAAACAAAGAGAACTGTGACTATGCGTACTAATCCTTCAACAAACAAAAAGGCCACATGCAACTAAAATTGCCATAAACAGCTTTTCCAGGCTTTTATTTCTTTGGGGTGCCTAACACTCACCCAGAAAGTCTGTTTTACAATATTTCAGGTTTTGATACAAAAGTGTAAGTACAATGTGCCAATGTTTCCTATTAAAAAGCTAAACTGATTCACTCAATATATCGAGCCAATTCTGGATTCCGCGGAACCTTCGTCATAAATCAAAAGAGAATAATATTATTTGTATCACCAGATACACAACACGTTTTCACAATCACTCAATTTATAATGTTGCGTTTAGGAATCGAACAATCTCCATTCACTGGCAGATGAATACGCAGAATCTCTGCGCTATCAAGCACATAAGTTTGAAGTTGCTTAAAATCTCACGAATATATGCGAGTGAGATAGAAAAAGCCAAGTGAGATAGATAAAAGCCATTGTGGACAACAATTTAACTTAGTTGTTAAAACGCCAGATACATCTTGAAAATGAAACATCTGTTTTAAAAATAGTGCCCCTCCCTGGCTGGAAAACACGTTATCACTAAAGGCCGGATTTATAGGCATTTGCATTTTTTTTTCTGAACAGTTTCGAATTAATTTAAATTTTCAGATAATTTTAAATAAAATAACATGATTCTTATCTCGCATATTATTGCATATTTACCTATAAAAGCATATATTTTAAAATAAATGCATATATTTTGCGATAAATGCATATAACATGCTTAATTATGTACATTTTATTTCTAAAACTTCAATAATTTCACCAACCGTACTTAGGCTATTGGGATCCTGAAAGCGCACATTCGGTCGGGCCGCTTCCGAGAAATGAAATTGGAACACGGCCTGATCGGACCAATAAAAAAATATAATGTATGCATTGTCATGAAACAACAATAACGGCACTGGAAATATAATAGTTTTTCTCAAAACATCAGTGTCTTTCGTAGGGTCAGCAGCTACATTCTTCTACTTTCCAGTGGTTCAGTTTTCTATTGTTAGTGTAGTGAAATCTGTTATTCTAAATATGCCTAAGGTAAAGATGAGCAAAAGAATGAGGAAAAGATGATCAAAATCGGAACATCTTATTATCGACGGGAAAGCCATTTTTTACCAAATCTGTTCCAAACACGTAAGTTAATTAAATAATTCAATATCAAATTATTATTTTGATTAATTTTTTTAGGTATCAAGTGAAAAAAAATACCTTGTCGAGCAGACCTTAAACACAAATTTTTCATAGAGACAATGCAAAAAAGCAGAAGATGCCTTTAAGACAATTATTTTTAGGTGAAAGTCAACAAGTGTGATTTTGCTTTTGAGATATGTGATGCATTTTTGGCAGCAAATATACCGTGGACAAAAATAGATAATCCCAGATTTAATTCATTTTTGGAAAAATATTGCAAACGGAAAATTCCAAATGAATCTACGTTACGTAAAAATTATTTAAACAAATGCTACGATTTAGTAACTTTCATTACCAGTTTTAACGCGTTGGGGCACATGGCTAGAGGCAGCAATTTTTTATCAAGAAAATTTCAGAACCGCGTGAAGGACGTACGCATGTTATAGCCGTATGAAAATATAATATACATATATATGTACATATTATGTTTTAGGTTGTTGATAGCTTTAACGGTTTGGATTCAGTCGCAATACAATACTCACAATATGCGTTTAATAGCAACAAAATACAAAACGAATTAGCGTATATTGCCACTCATTTCAAAATACTGGTCCAGACAATTAAAGCACTGGAAGCATCAGGTGAAACACTCGTAAAAGACCTTGAAAGGATAACGTCCATTCGAGGATCTTTTAGAAATGCACCAGGAATTTGACAGAAGACAAAATTTTACTCCAGAAAATTTAGAAAAGTATCTCGTTTGCCATTTTAATAATAATAATAAATGAAAATGGTATTTATTTTATCAACATAAAAAATATGTTTACAGCTCATTTCCTGTATTATTTTTTCCTGACATTAGTTTTAAGTAAAAGAAGAAGTGATTGCGTATGCATATATGGTTGCATATTTTCCATATTGAAATGCATATTTTGCCTATTTAAATGCATATTTTATGTTTTTAGAAGCATATCTTACATGCGTTGCGTTGTTAATTATTTCCCAACAACGACAAATACTCAATCGGAGAATCGATGATGGACCAACGAGCATTCGAATTCCGTATCACGGCTTCCCTTTCAACTAGAGGCCAAAATTCGATTGGAATTCGAAAGGTTACGTACATAATGCTTGTTTCCTCGAAGATTGCTTTCGCTGCCAGTATTTTACTTCAACATCCTAGTAGCATACAACTTGAGGTCCATGTTTTGGGTTTTGGCAGCATCGTACATATGACACCTCCACAACGTTTTTTGATCAATTGTGCAATTGACTTTTGTCGAATAACGTCACCCAAGTGCATCTAATCTAACTAGGAACGAAAAATATCATTTGTTGATGGAATAACAACTCTATGGTATACCTAAGTTTACAACAACTGTGTCACGTAGTAGTCTCTGTGATCCTACGTATGTCAAGAAAACTAGTTCAGTACATCATGATATAATACTATTGATGTTTGTTAGACCACGCTAGAAGCGAAAACCTTCTGACCTCTAGCGTGGTTGACACGTCGAGTTACCGTGACCTTCTGACGCCCCTCACCTACCAGAAGGTTTTCGCCTCTAGCGTGGTTTACACGTCGAGTTACCGTGACCTTCTGGTACCCACCCAGTTTACCTCTTTGCTCCTGAAGAAGCCGCTTACATTAGTGGCGAAACGTCGAGTTTATTGTATATTTTGTGCATTTTATTTTTATTTTGTACTGTATATATATTTAATACCATGACACGGTCAACACCCGGAAACCCTCATTATAGAGACTCGGGCCGTGGAAGCCTTCGATATCATTTAATATCTAAAATGTTGCAACCTTTTAGGTGTATGAAAAACGTTGCTAATTGGAAAACTGATTTAGCGACTATTGAAGTGGTTTAATAATAAAATTGTATCTGCATTTTGGAAATATTGAACTTGAAAATGTTGAACCAGTCTTACAAATCATAAGTTACAATCAAATCTGCGGTGTATCTACCAGCAAACTTTTTAGCCAGGTACGTATATTTTTTTCAGGAAGGTGAAAATCACACTTAGGGAACAATTATAAAGAAATTGTTTTGTAACTTACATTGGAATCATTTTCTATTACGATTCTATTCTACAGTAATTTAGTTTTGGAAATTATTTGATATATTTTTAATTTGGCACATGTTGTTCTAAACCTGATTCGCGAAATGCGAGCTTAATTGTATATCCTACAAATTATACATATTGTATAAGTAGTTCTTGGCATTCTGGCTGTTTGTTTTGTTTTAATTAGTGCAGATTATATTTCGGTAGTATTAATTTTCTCCCTTGTTCATATTTATTCCAGGGTTTTCGCTTGAAGTTTTGTTTATTTTAGGATGTTATTACACATGGAATTCTTTTATATAGCAGCTTTTATCCCAGAATATTTTGGTATATTTTTATTTTGGTCTACCTATTACTTAATGTATATACCCACAGATTTCATTTACAAGTAGCTTTTGTCGGTCACGGATATGTATCAGTTGTAGTATTGTCACGGTCCTCTTAACTAAGACTGCTTGTACTTACCGTGATCTGAGGGCGTAGCTCTTTTTAGGGGGG